>OVBJ01001014.1:0-36130 GCA_900406535.1 Noccaea bulbosa | reverse complement strand
TATATATATATATATATATATATATATAAAATTATACTATTTTTTTATATATATAGATGATACAAAANATTATACTATTTTTTTATATATATAGATGATACAAAATATTTTTTTAAATAAAGTTAAACAGAGATGATAGAGAAATATAATGATTTTAAAAATAATTAATATGATAGAACTGAATTGAATATATTCCTTATTTAGTGATTTTCGTGATTACCAATTAAGGAAAGAGAATAAGTTTTTTAATTAATATTTTGTTTAATAAGAAATATTTGATTTTCTAATCATTATATAAATTATTCTAATTTTTTAAATCTTATTTTACAAATAGTATGAGAAGGTTCCTAGTGATAACACATCAGCTTCTCTTTTAATAGAGATTATTATTGTCTCGCGTCTTTTTTTTTTTCTTTTTGGCAAGGGTTTATTCATTATTACTATAAATAATTCCCGCAAATGTGCATAAGTGCATCTGATTGTTTCTGTGTATGATTTTTAATACTCTAGTATTTTTAGTGTGGCGTTTCAGGCGAGCAAAAGGGACCGTCTCCTCTTGTTCAAAACATGGATTAAACTAATTTTCTTGGATCAATTGTATAAGCCAGGCTGAGTTTTTTCTTTTTCTTTAAATAAATCGATCAAAATTTCTAGCACCGATGCAATTTAATTAAGATAATATTAGGTTAGGTGATGTAATTGTTGTGATGTAATTGTATTATACAAAAATAGTTGGTGACTTTTGACAAAGAAAAAACAATGATATAGCAAATATGCATGATGCGTGCATCGCATGGTAATTTCATTTTATAGTATTATTAGATTAAAATTAGGATACTGCATACAACACGGTTGGTAATTTCAACCAAAATAAGACATCAATATTTCATGGTCATCCGTCACTCATCCCATTGCCATAAAAGTCCCACGAAGCCTCTTTCATTTCTACGCTACGGTTTCAAATCAGTAAAACTTTGTGGATGGTTTACTTCATTTTTCGACGGATTGTGTGGTGAATAAAACATTTATGGACAAGAATTTCACTATTTTTGTGCGTTTGTGCTTAGGTTTTTATCATTTTATTTTTCCTGATTTTAGAAGCATGGATCTAAATTTTGTTTGGGAAACGTTTTCGAAATGGATAAGCGTACACGTTCCTCGAACTGAGTTTCTATGAGTTAGCATAATGGACCAGTAACAAATAAATCTTCTAGAATAAAGCCCAAATAATAGAGCCAATGAACCGTATGCAATGGCCCATTAGGTCGATTCAAAACCCCATTCTCGTAACAATAAATAAAAACAGTTAATTAAATTGGACCAATCAATCAAATCAAACTGAGTAGTAATCTCATCTGACTCATTTCAGACGCACCGGTCGCGTCTCCTCCCTCGCGCGGCTCGAACGCCAAGAAGGCAAAAAGAGCTCCACGCTTGAAAATCTCCGTTCCCTTCGTACCCTCTTTTTTTTTTTCCGAGGTCCTCAGTGATCGGAGATGGCGGAGAAGCCGGCGCAAGAGCAGGAGCAGAAGCGAGCGATGGACCCGGCGGTTCTGGACGATATAATCCGCCGTTTGGTGGAGTTTCGGAACACGAGGCCTGGATCGGGGAAGCAAGTTCACCTCAGCGAAGGCGAAATCCGTCAGCTCTGTGCTGTCTCCAAAGAAATCTTCCTCCAACAACCAAATCTTCTCGAATTGGAAGCTCCCATCAAGATCTGCGGTCAGATTTTTGCTCTATCTGCTTACAAAATTAGTGACCACCCTGTGTGATTAATTCCTGTAGATTTGTTCACTACTACTTTGCTCATCTCGAAAAGAGAGAATCTTTGTGTGCCCCTTGGTGGTTCCAGCACTCAAAAGATTGATACTTTTGATTTGGTTTCGTCGATTGATAGTCTTGAATGATAAAGGTGGAATCTTTTTAGAGTTTGAACAAGTTCTTATGAGGTTTGGTTCCCTTACAGTAGCGTTTACTAGCTCAATTGTGGGTTTTAATTGGAATTTTGTTAAGAGGGACACATGTTCTTATTGATAAAGTGAAAGGTTCAGTTTTTCAAAATCTCTTCCTTTTTGTACAGGTGACATTCATGGGCAGTACTCAGATCTGCTGAGGCTGTTTGAGTACGGAGGCTTCCCTCCGGAGGCAAATTATTTGTTCTTAGGTGATTACGTGGACAGAGGCAAGCAAAGCTTGGAAACAATATGCCTTCTACTAGCTTACAAGATCAAATACCCTGAGAACTTCTTCTTGCTGAGAGGAAACCATGAATGTGCCTCCATCAACCGTATCTACGGGTTCTACGACGAGTGCAAGCGCAGGTTCAACGTCAGGCTCTGGAAAGTGTTCACCGATTGCTTCAACTGTCTCCCCGTAGCGGCCTTGATCGACGACAGGATACTGTGCATGCACGGTGGGATTTCCCCGGAGCTGACAAGTTTGGACCAGATCAGGAGCATCCCACGGCCGATGGATATTCCGGACTCCGGTTTGGTGTGTGATTTACTGTGGTCGGATCCGAGTGGGGACGTGAAAGGCTGGGGGATGAATGATCGTGGCGTTTCCTTCACTTTTGGAGCTGACATTGTTGCAGAGTTTCTGCAGAAAAACGACATGGACCTCATCTGTCGTGCCCACCAGGTTTTTCTCTTTTTTCTCACTCGAGTTGTTAAGTTTGTGTTGTTGTGGAGTGTATTTAGAAAACTGTGCAAAGCTTGATCTAAAGTGTTTCGTCTTTCGTTTAGGTTGTGGAAGACGGGTATGAGTTCTTTGCAGAGAGACAGCTTGTGACTGTGTTTTCAGCTCCAAACTATTGCGGGGAGTTTGACAACGCTGGCGCAATGATGAGCATTGACGAGAGCTTAATGTGCTCTTTCCAAATTCTTAAGCCCTCTGAGAAGAAATCATCTTTCCTATGACAGACGACCATTTATCCCTTGGTTTTCATAATGTACAAGTATCCAAAAGGTAAACAATTTCAAAAGCTTTTTTAACTTATGGTTGTATAGCGTAAGGCATTGCATTGAGAATTGGTGAATGTGTTGATTGGATGCAGTTAGTTGTACACTACTGGGGAGAGTTGGAGGATTTCTAGTGAAGGAAACTGCAAAATTGTGACCATAATGGTATGTGATAATAGAGCATTTAGCATATGTAGCTGTTGCGTTCTCAAACACCGAGATGGTCTCGAACAGAGGGAAACAACAACAACAACTCCTGGTCTCTCTGCTTGTGATTTTAGCATCTCTATCTCTCTCTCTCTCTCTCAGTGCTTTGTTGTCTAAAATGTGTTTTTTGTTTTTTTTCTTTCTGAATAACTATTAGATTCTCATTTGTACCCTCTATTTATTATGAGAACCCAAAGTTTACAACTTTTTTTTACAGTCATAACCAGAGAACCATAATCACCAGCTTTGTGATTTTTAACTAGTGTAGGTGGTGTCAATTGTCACATATAAGACCACATGGTGCTAAAGGAAAAACATATGTATAATTGAGGATAAAAACGGAATATCTGTATAATTAGAGGTTAAAATTGGAAAAAAAATCTGTGTGCACGTGTCGTGTAGAAAAGAAGGTAGAAACAACCAAATTCCGCCAGAATACAGAGATTCCTCTTGTCACACGGTTGTTGTGTTGTGGGTGTGGTGGCATCATCTCTCTCTCTCTCTCTCTCTCTCTCTCACTCACTTCTCTGCGTCTAGATTTTGCCAAGATCATCTCTCTCTCTCTCTCTCTCTCTCGCTCGCTCTCTATCCATGGATTCCATCGTCGAATCCGGTTGGCAGGTACTTTCTTCATCTCCTTTTCCTTCGTTTGCGAATCATCCGATTGTTTTTTGTTTCTTTTGTTTTCGTTTGGTATTTTGTCCAGCGATTTCATCGTGTTTCGTCTTCCGTTTCTGCCGCCGAATTCAGGTTTACCGCATTCTGATAGTACAAGTTTGTATGATTATTGTTCGATTTGATCTTTTGTTTTGCTGTGGTCCACCCCGACGCATTGGATTTTTGTGGTCCCATGTCTTGGATTGGCTTTGTGGTTTCAGATCTACATTATTAGTTGATTTCGAATATGATCTCAGCTTGTGCTTGTGCTTGATTTAGCTGATTAACTAGTTTCTGGACCAAACGAAGGTAATGGATTCTCTTTTAGCGATTGTAAAATGAATATTTGTAATTTGCGTACGTTTATAGCTCAGAGGATCTGTGACTGTGGCATGTGATTGATTTTCGTGGGATTGAACACATTTTTTCTCTCTTTCTGAGCTCTTTTTAGTTTCTCTCGCTTTAAGTCACTGACCCTTTTGTTTGTTATGGCGATGATGCAGTATCTGATCACACATTACAGCGACTTCCAGCTGTCATGCATTGGGAGTTTCATCATCCACGAAAGCGTGTTTTTCTTGTCCGGACTCCCTTTCATTTTCCTAGAGAGGACTGGTTTGCTAAGCAATTACAAAATCCAGGTTTGTTGTCTCTGCTTCTTCTTCGGTTTATGATTCAAAAGGGGCTCCTTTCCTTTTTATGTACATACTCTTGTTGTTTGGTGCGTCTGTGCAGACGAAAAGCAACACACCTGAAGCGCAAGGGAAATGCATTGCTTGGCTGTTGCTTTACCATTTCTGCGTGAACTTCCCTCTCATGATGGGCTCTTACTCCGTCTTCAAATTCATGGGCATGCAGAGCAGCTTCCCTCTGCCCTCCTGGTATTATCAGGTTCTTTTGTGCTAGATGCTTTTATTGGCAACCACATAAATGTTGAGCTGCATGAGAAGAAGAACCCTCCTGAGTTACGACGTTTTGTTTCGTCTGGTTTGTGAAAAACCAAAACCATCTTTGGTGAATTTATATGATCTTTGCAGGAAAGTGGTGTCTGCTCAGATCTTATTCTACTTCATCATTGAGGATTTTGTATTCTATTGGGGTCACAGGATCTTGCATACCAAGTGGCTGTACAAGAATGTGCACAGTGTGCATCATGAGTAAGCTTCTTTTTTTTTTTCTTTCAATAATCTTAGTCCCTTATTTTGGCAATTAATGGATCTTTTCTTCTTCTCCCCTTTACTTGTTTACAGATACGCCACACCGTTTGGTTTGACATCAGAATATGCTCACCCGGCTGAGATTCTGTTTTTGGGTTTTGCTACCATCATTGGTCCTGCTCTCACAGGCCCACACCTAATCACACTCTGGTTGTGGATGATGCTTAGAGTTATTGAGACCGTTGAGGCTCATTGCGGTTATCATTTCCCTTGGAGCCCCTCCAACTTTCTTCCTCTCTACGGCGGGTAAGTTCAAACATATCAAAAATCTCTATAGCTTCCTTTGACGGAGCAAACACATGAGTGTACTAAATTTTTTTTTTTTTGCTTACAGTGCTGACTTCCATGACTACCACCATCGATTACTCTACACAAAGTCTGGCAATTACTCGTCAACTTTTGTCTACATGGACTGGTAAAATCTCTCAACTTTTGTCTGGCTTATTCCGACACTTAAGACACATGTAAACTTGTGTTTTGGTGTTACTTCTTCTTCAGGATCTTTGGTACCGACAAGGGTTACAGAAAATTGCAAGCCTTAAAAGAGACCTGACAAGAAAGCAAACGTGAAAGTTGGTTCCACAAGGAGAGAGGTCTTTACTATTAAAAAACCCTTTTTTCTTCTCTGTTTTGCGTCTCTGATTTTCTTCAACTCAACAACTTTAGTCATAAGAACAGTATTATTTTTATGACACTTTTTGCACATTCAAAGCTGTTAATTCGGTGTTGGACCTCTCTCGTTTATAATGGTTACTTTATTACTGTTTGTCTTCTTTATACACTGAGTGATAGTGCTCGTAATCGCATCTGTTCCCTAGAATAGAATCCAATCTCATGTCTTTGCCTTGCCGCACAGACAAAGCACCTCCAAGTATCTAAAAGTAAAAACTTCATTCCTTGCGTATCCTTGATCACTTTTTAGGAATATTCTTTCAAAATTAATTTAAGGCCAAATGTTTCTACATGTCGAACATGAATCAAGTAATTCAGTAACTTGAATTAAGAATCTTGTTTTTCTTTAACTCAATTTTTTATACACGAAAAAGCTAATCAACCCTATTTAGTAATTAACCCTTTTCTATAAACACCGGGTTAATCTGTAATATCCAAAATGTGTGTCAGAGAGAGAAAACCACCACTCATTCCAAGAACAACCAAAAAGTGCTGAAAACAAAAAGAAGTTAAAAGCGGTGTCTGTCTTCAGTGTCAAGAGTAAGTAGCAGAGGATTAGTGTCCAGTTACGTGTCCTTCTCTTCTGAGATCAACCACAACGACACTGACGTTGTCACTACTGTGCCTTGCCAACGCCAGCTTCGTCAGCAATACCGACGCTTCCATACACGCCTTGTCCGAGATCGAATCCACCACGGATGGATCTTGACTACCTCGCCTTCTCCGACCACCGCGGAAACACATACGAGCCACCGAGCAGGCGGTCTCGTTCGACACCACGTCCCATAAACCGTCGCTGGCTAGTATGAGACAATCGTCATCCGCCCTGTCTCTGTCTGTCACGGTTACCTCCGGCTCGCAACTCACGTACGGTTTCAAATAGTTGTCTCCTATGGCTCGTGACATGGCTAAGACACCCAAAACTCTCGGACAGTCCCAGTATATGACTCGTCCACCAGCTCCCTCGATTCGATCCAGTTCGTCTGGACGATCCGGCTGTGTTTCATACAAAACAACACAAATCTCCACGTTAATCCACAGTTCCAATCATTACTTAACTGAAGAGAATCAAAGACAAGAGAGGAAGAGAGTCACTGACCTTGTGATCGGTCGATAGAGGGACTGGTTTTCCATTACGGCAGAGAACTGCTCTGGAATCGCCGCAGTTGGCAACGACGATCTTATCCGGCGTAATGACTGAGATAACGGCGGTTGATCCGACGGCGTCACAGTTGGGCGTTTGAAGCTCGCATTTACAATTCGCCCTCACGACGGATTCACTCCACAACACAACCTCTTTATCCATGCGAGCGAAGCTACGCTCCATCGTCTTTCTCCATTCTTCTTCATCCTCTTCGCCGTCTCTTCTCATTTCCTCTTGCACCAGCTTGTGAAGCCTCTCTCTACACCTCGCTGCAACCTGGAGAGACGAAAACGACGTCGTATATATATCAGCTAAAACTGCAACGTTTAGAAATATGGGAAACAATAGAATAGAGAGATAGACGTCGTACGTACGTGTGAACAACCGTGACCGTCGTACACACCGAAGTAGTGTTGAGAATATTCCGAAAACGAAGGATGAATCGCCACCGCATCTTCCATTTCTCTTCTTCTACCGCACACCGATGAAACGCCGTATCTCGGACTCACATCCGTCGTCATCGGAGACTCGTTATCGTCATCTCTTACCGTTTCCATGGCAGATAAACCCTTCTGAGAGCTTTGAGATGTTAAAGAACATCTTCTGAGAGCCTCGTGTTTGTTACGCTTACAATTCTTCTCCCACTCTTCTTGCATCACCACCGTCTGATCCATCGGAAACCTCTGCCTCCGCCCCGAATGTGACGCTCTCGATGCGTCGGTCACCACTTCGTAACATATATCCGCCATTTCCGAGAAAAACAAAAAACTCGTTCTCTGATCTCTTCTATTGGACTTTTGCTTCCGTTTTGCCGAATGATCAGAACAAAAAACTTTTTCTCCGACTTACAAAAATAAACGTTGAATCTTCGTTAGGTTACTTACGGGTGAAGAAAAACTCTGAAACCATTCAATTGAAACGATTATGTCACTGCACGTTTCTCACTCCCTATTTTATACACACAACTCTGCCTCTTTTCAGACGTACTCATATTTTATTATATCAGAACCGTCAATCTGGAGATTAACGTTATTAAAAAATAAGCCACGTAAGCGTCACGAACGAGTGCGAGATTCGTGGTCCAGTTAAACTATGACAGCACGGATCATGGGATGTTCCTTTCGCGCCACGACTGGAGTAGTTTCTTCGCTTCAAGGAGAACCTTTTCCCCCAAATACGTCTTTTGTATGCAGTATTTAATACTTGAAGAATTTCATTACGTTGGCTTTCATAATTTGATTACATGTAAACCTTGATTTCGATTAATCTTATGTTTGCTTTTCCAACCTAACAATCTTTAGTGCCGATACTAGACAGTAGACACGTTCGATTTTTATTATTATTATTACTATTATTGTCGTATGAGTCCTGTGAATCATAGGAAATAAAAATACATAGAATATGTTGGACAGCGATCAGCTCTGTTGTGATGGCAGTATGACCAATTATATAACAAATATATCGAAACGCAAATGTAATTGTGTCTACATCTCTTCGAATTTAATTTATGCACGATAAAAAAAAAAAAAAAAAGCTTTACGCAATTTGAATTCTCTACGTTCTCTTCTTAAAGCTATTGAACTGATGATGTCATAGTTTGCATTCTTATCAAATATGAATCATGATATATAGAAAATATTAAACTAGCTAGATAGTTTATGCATCTTTCCACCATTTATTTTTGTTTTTGGGTGTAAGAATGTCTTCACCAATCTTGTTATTTTATCTAATTAAGAAATTTTAAAAAATTGGCTGTTGAAGCAATTGTATATCAGAAACTTTGAAAAATTGTACTATCAGAAACTGGAAAATTTGAATATTGAAATTTTCTTTTTATTATTTGGTTAGTTGTTTCACAACTATTTTTTAAAAATCTATTTTTAACTCTTTACTTTAATTATTTTTGTATTAGTACATGTATACATTTACATGTTATATATGATCTGGTGAATTATAAAATTATGTGTCATGCTCATCTTGCACACATAAACTTTATATAATAAAATAAGATATTGATAAATATAAGTTAAACCACTATTCCCAGAAAATTCAAGCATACAAACAACATATGCCTGTTCGTTTTTGCATTTGGACACATCATCGGTATACGTATTTAAGACAGAGCTTTGTAGGAGAATCCATTAGCAGTGAAACCTCCGTCAATGCAAATAGTTTGACCAGTTATGTACGAAGCTGCAGGAAGACATAGAAATGCAATAAACGATGACACTTCATTTGCCTCTCCAACACGTCCCATTGGTGTCACACTCTCCACCTTCTCTTTTACACCTTCACCACTAAGAAACTGAAACATTATTCACATAAACTAAAATTCATCAGACCAAAGAAATGGACGTCGGCTTGGAGATCCATCCCCCTACTCATTCTCCACATTTAGCTCAAATCAAATTGACCAAAAGGTTCCAAACAGGTTATCTACCATTAGTGATAAACGACTAGAGTTCAAGCTTGGTTCGGGTCTCGTTAATCACTAGATATTTAATCTCTTTTGTAATAGCTTAGTTAAAATCTCTAAAATAAGACACAACTATTGAAAAAAAAAATGTATTTGAATTGATTTTACATTCAATTAAAAAAAAATTCATTAGAGCATATGTGCATCCATATAGTATTTATGAGGGTTTATTGTTTTTGTTCTATGCCTTACATTTAGCTGCAGGAGTTGTGATGAGCCATGGACAAACAGAGTTAACCCTTATGTTATCACTCGCCCACTCGCATGCCAAATTTCTCGCCAGCTGATTCATGGCTCCTTGAATGCGCAAATTTATGTTAGCAAAGTATGATTAATTGTTTGATTATGCATATTTATGTACCTTTGGTTGCTCCATAGATGGACGTTTGACTCAAATTTACAACTCCAGCAACTGAAGACATGAGCACAATGTTCCCTGAACCAGATGCTTTCAACTTAGGATGTGCGAGCTGTGAGAGATGGAAAGCTGACTCAAGATTTGTAGCCATGATAAACGAGAACTCTCCTGCTGTACACTCTGTGGTTGGCTTTAACACACCTATTCCCACATTGTTTACCTGCATAGACCCAAACAAACCAAACACAACATGGTTTGGTTCTTGTAGACCTCAAGTTCGAGGAGGAGGAGCTTATATATGTATACTTACGAGGATGTTGACTTTTCCTTGGAAGATAGAGGAAACGGTTTCCATGAGCTTCTCTCGTTGTTCACGAGAAGAAACATCGCAAACAGAAGTTGTGACCTGAAACCCTTTTGCTTGCCACTCAAGTAAGCGTTCTTGAAGCTGAGTTTCGTCTCTGCCACAAGTGTGGACTCTGGCTCCCAACATGGCTAGTTCCTCCACCACAGCTTCCCTATTAATAACAAACATGCGCAATATGAGTTTATACATCATTAAGCTTTTCTGTTTTCCGAGGTTTTGCTGATTAAACATTGAAAAACACCATCAACAACTTCATATAAACCATTATATCAATGATTGAAATGAGAGCTCAGATCCAAAATTGAGCTAATAAGGATTGGTATCGACCCTAAGCCTTTGGAGCCACCGGTGACAAGAGCGGTCATTCCTCCAAGATTCCATCTAGGTTTGTCTCTCAAGCTATCACCTGTCTTAGCCATTTCTGTTTATGAGCTATACAGAGCAAGATATCATTTCATGGAGATTTTGAACCGCTCAATTGAAGAAAAAAAATCATAATGATACTGATGCAGCGTGATCTTAAATATTATGATTATTTAGATTATTAGTTTATTTATTTATATTTATGTTTTAATGTTTATTTAATTAAGAGTTTTCTAGAATATTCTTAGGGTTTTGAGCTTTTATTATAAACTAGATAAGGCCCCGCCTATACGCGGAGTTTATCTTAAAATTTTTGAATCAATTTACGAAAAAATATTAAACAAAATACAATTAAATGTAACTAAAATAATATTGAAAACCGGATAAAAAATCTTTAAATAACATAATATACTTCAGTTCCGCTGTATAATAAAGAATAATAGTCATGTAATCTTATTATATAATAAGCATATTTCATCAAGTAATAGAAGCTGAAGTAATAGAAGCTGAACTCACATTACAATATTATTTCTTTAGGATTTTGAATAATATATACTATAAAACGATGATAATTTTGATTTCGATTCAATTGATTTATAGCCAATAATCTCTATTGCTTTCTTGAAATTTGAAAGACATAATTTTTTTATTCTAAAAAAAAAAAAGATGAAAGTACACATTTAGAGATAGGAAAAAGAAAATAGAAGCACACAATTAAATTTAAAAGTTTATAGCTTATTATTTAGGGTTTGGTGAGACATAGAACATATTTATTTTTCTTTTTTCCGTAAGAATATGAAACATTTTTTTATCTTAAAAAACTTATAAAAACATTTTGTCCTTTTTCTGTTAGGATATGAAACATTTTTCTCTTAAAATATGATGCATGTAATTTTTTTTTTTTTTTTTTGTTAGAATATGAAAAATATATATTTTTCCTTTGCTTGGTAAGACATAAAAAATACTTTTTTTTTCTTTTCTCCATTAGAATATGGATCTATTTTATCTTAAAATATAAGGCCTGAAAATATTTTTTTCTGTCTTTAGTTAGAATATGGAATATTTTTTAATTTTTTCCATTTTTTTCCCTTTTTCGTTAGAGTATAAACCTTTTTCTCTTAGAATATTAGATATGAAATTTTTTTTTTTTCCGTTAGAATATGCAGCGTTTTTCTGTTTGAATATGGAAAATATTTTTTTCCTCTTTTGAATATCTTTTTATTAGTTTTTTTTCTTTTTTTTTTCCTAGACACATGTCAAGATCTTAATAGTTGTAACATAAAAAAATTGACACATGTTGTGATCTTATGAGTTATAAAAATACTACGTGTCGCAACTACGTCGCGTACATCCAACTTTATATAATAAGATAGCCATCTAGGCTTCATATTGTATTTCAGACTTTGATAAATTTATAAAAAATATATTTCCTGAAGAGCTTTTGATTAAGCACTGTGAAGAGTATTCACAAACCCTAGTTTCCGGATATTCTCAGAATCAACGGATCTAGTTATATCCATAGAAGCTTCCGCTCCATCAGATACTATGATAGTGACGTTACCACTAGACAATCTGTACAGACCACACATATGATATCCTTCTAAAGATGTACGACTTGTAGGAAAACAAAATTAATGGGCCTTGATTAAGGGTTAGCGCCAATTATGTAGGATCAATTCATTTTATTTTTATGAAATTTTAATACAAATTTTCCAGTTTTTGTTCATACTCTCAGATCTCATCAATTTTCATACATAATAAAATGCAAAGAAGCATAGACTCGAACGATAACAAACAGTCGACGATTTAAAGCAAAGGCTTGAATGAGAAGCCGTTGACAGTGGCACCTCCGTCAACAGAGATTGTCTGACCAGTTATGTACGAAGCCGCCGGAAGACAGAGAAATGCAGCGAGCGATGACACTTCGTTTGCCTCCCCAACACGTCCCATTGGTGTCTTACTCTCCACTTCTTTGTTTAACTCTTTATTTACCACAAACTGATCAAAAGATTTTGACATAAGCGAGATAGATGAATTCACAAATAGTTTTAATCTTATATATTAAGCAAAACTTTGTGTTTATTTTTAAAAATTCTGTTGCCTTACATGGTTAGCCAAAGGAGTGTCTATGAACCATGGACACACAGCGTTAACCCTTATACTGTCAATTGCCCACTCGCATGCTAAGTTTCTTGCTAGCTGATTCATAGCCCCTGTAAAGCGTACATATATATTCTCACATTCATTTTAGTCTGAGGAACGCAACTGTTTGAGTGTATATTATACCTTTAGTTGCTCCATAGATGGATCCAACATTGATATGCACAACCGCAGCAGCAGAGGACATGAGCACGATGCTCCCTGAACCAGAGGCTTTCAACAATGGGTGTGCGAGCTGTGAGAGATGAAAAGCTGACTCGAGATTTGTAGCCATCAGAAATGAGAAGTCTTCTGCTGTATACTCTGTGGTAGGCTTAGTAATACACGTTCCCGCATTGTTTACCTATGCATGCAAATATACCCAAAACAAACACAACAAGATCACTTAACCTTGCTCCGATCTGTATGGATCCTGCCCTTATACATAAACTTACAAGGATGTTGAGCTTTCCTTGGAAGAGAGAGGAAACGGTTTCCATGAGCTTCTCACGTTGGTCACGTGAAGAAACGTCGCAAAGAGAAGTGGTAACCTGAAACCCTTTTGCTTGCCACTCACGTGAGGTTTCTTGAAGCTGTGTTTCGTCTCTGGCACATGTGTGGACTCTTGCTCCCAACATAGCTAGTTCCTCCACCACAGCTTCACTATTCATATATAGCACACATGCAATTTGGGTTTATATATCATTAGGATTTTCTCTTTTCCGGGTAAGTGTTAATTAATTAAACATGGATACACAATCATAGACCACCGACATATATGTATATAGAAATCTATGATTAAGATGATAACAATATGAGGAATTGGGACTGACCCGAGGCCTTTGGAGCCACCAGTGACAAGAGCGGTCATGCCTCCAAGGCTCCATCTAGAGTTGTCTCTCAAGTTTTCTCCTGTCTCAGCCATCTCNGGTTTTTTTTTTTTTTTTTTTTTTTTTTTTTCAGAGAAAGAGTTTAGTTATGAGTTTCTTGAACGAAGAAGATCACATATCTTATAGAGAACATCATTGAACAAGACGACTAGTTGTGAAGTTGGACCATTAGAATTTGACGTGATTGTCTTCGACTTTACCACTCATCCCAAAATTCCACAATTATGACTGTGATTGTTTTTTTTCAGTGGAAAGTCTTATACAAATTAAGCTCCACATTATATAATAGTGATTTTTCCGTTTACTGGAAAATCTTACACAAGATTCCATATTATAATAATGACTTTTTTTTTGTTAAATAGAAAACCTTATACAAAATTCCACATTTTGATAAGCAAGTGGAGTTCATGCCACATGACATGGTTTTTCTCCCACCTACCCCACACGTACACAAAATATATAGAGACAAATTTTTGGTTTTTTCCAAGGTCACTTTTTTTGGGGTCAAAGTATTATAATTTTATAAACTAAGGGATATGATAAGGCCACAAAACATGTGCAGCATCACAAGGTACACTTCCAGCCTAGAGAAAGTACGTAATATGGTGGCGGATAGAGTAGCTAAGTAGTTTTTCTCTTTCATTTATGAATTATGTACCTAAATTTTACTCTTTGCCACGTACACACAAGTTAATGATGGGCCACCCTTTTTGACACAAATGCCGAGGAAGAAGGGTTACATCAACATCAGTCAAGTGTAACTTACGTCCAAGTGTAACACTATACAGTATACCCTACGTTCAAAATATCGCTTATCGTTCAGTCGGACAGCGATAAACGATTTTTCATAAAACCGCTAATAATACGGGGATTAATCGGGGTGGAATTTTAGGTTTATTTTAATATATTTTTAAAATTATATTGATATAATACATTATTAATACAAAAAATAATATAAATTCTTAATATACATATGATTTTTCTCAATTCACAAACATTTCTAATATAAAAGATAATAATTTTACTCACAAATATTACAAAAAGATATTAAAAACATACAAAATATGTAAAGGATGATAATAATATGTAAATAATGATTAAGGTTCCATGATTGAAAGCAAAATCGAAATACCAAACATATATCAATCAAATCTCTCGCACGAAATCATATACTTCCAACCTAGATAAAATATTTGATCAATTCACATACACTACATAAAGACAAAAATAGTCAAAATTTGTATTTAAAAGATAAATCCTCAAATTGATTTGTTGAAAACGTTAATCACATGTTGTTTTGGTTAAGATAGCTCTAAAAAGAATAAACTTTCATTTTTGGATCTAATTTTACAAACGATTATCAACTGAACCAATCATATTTCAGAAAATATAAATTTGACATATCGATTTACAGAATTAGTTGGCGATTATTGTAATTAATTGGATAAAATCGGTATCGTTACGGTCACCCTCTTGAAGCGATTAATCGGACGATTAATCGGAAAAATCGGAGATTTTTATAACGTAGAGTATACCAGCTCAACAATGCTGTCAATTATTTTCTCCATAATTGCACTCAATTAATTTTGTAGAATGCAAAAGGGACCCTATCTTACTGCAAAAACGTCCGACGTACGTCCCCTTTGTATTATTAGATAGAAGCTCAAAACAAATGCATGACCACAATCTACTGTTACTACTCTCCCGGCTGAGAATGCGAAACCATTTCAAGAGAAAGCATCTAAAAATATGGTACATGAGCAAGTGATATTTCAGTCTGGTGAAGAAGGGAAGAATAAAGAAAAATCAAGAGACAATAATAGTACAGAGGAAGGAAACACACTAATTGGTGAGACTTACTCCAATTTTTAAAAGTAGTCAAATGATCACTTGCTCTATATTACAAGAAGATCACGAAGAGGAGTTCTTCTGTTCTTTTGTGTATGCTTGTAATTTTGTGAAAGAAAGAAGGGAACTTTGGGAAGATTTGAGAAGACATAATAATTCTCCAATTTTCAGAAACAAGCCTTGGCTGAATGTGGGGACTTTAAGGCACTAGTGATCCAACTTTATTCGGCTCTTTAAGCCGACCCAGTGAAGTTTTATTGAAAAACCACTCCTTGAAACTGACGTCCTCAAGATGAAAAAAAAACAATAACGTCCTAAGGCAGAGCTTTGTAGGAGAATCCGTTAACAGTGAAACCTCCATCAACGCAAATTGTTTGACCAGTTATATAAGACGCTGCAGGAAGACATAGAAATGCCACAAGCGAAGATACTTCATTTGCCTCTCCAACACGACCCATTGGTGTCACACTCTCCACCTTTTCTCTTGTATCTTTATCACTAAGAAACTGAAACATTTCCACATAATTAAACAAAAAGTTAGAAAAGATAGTTTAATATAATCATTTGATCTTCACAGAATCAACAAGTCTTCTTTTATTATATTTCTATGCCTTACATCTTTCATTGCAGGAGTTGTGATGTACCATGGACAAACTGAGTTAGCCCTTATATTATCACTCGCCCACTCGCAAGCTAAATTTCTCGCCAGCTGATTCATGGCTCCTAGAATCCGAACATTATTTGTAAATATAATTAAGTATCAAGACACAAAGACTCATTAAAATTTTGAGGATGAATGTAAACATATATGTATGTGTATACCTTTGGTTGCTCCATAGATGGATAAAAAACTCAAATTCACAACTGCGGCAACTGAAGACATGAGCACAATGTTCCCTGAACCAGAGGCTTTCAACAAAGGATGTGCGAGCTGTGAGAGATGGAAAGCTGACTCAAGATTTGTAGCCATGATAAACGAGAACTCTCCTGCTGTACACTCTGTGGTTGGCTTTAACACACCTGTTCCCACATTGTTTACCTGCATAGACCCAAACACAACATGGTTTTTTTTCTTGTTGATCTCAAGATCGTGGAGGAGAAGCAAGCTTATATATGTATACTTACGAGGATGTTGAGTTTTCCTTTGAAGACAGAGGAAACGGTTTCCATGAGCTTCTCTCGTTGTTCACGAGAAGAAACATCGCAAACAGAAGTGGTGACCTGAAACCCTTTTGCTTGCCACTCAAGTAAGCGTTCTTGAAGCTGAGTTTCGTCTCTGCCACAAGTGTGGACTCTGGCTCCCAACATGGCTAGTTCCTCAACCACAGCTTCACTATTCATAACACACATGCGCAATATGAGTTTATATTATACCATCACTAAGCTTTTCTCTTTTTAGAAGTTTTGTTGATTAAACATCGAAAGCACCATCAAAAGATTCATATAAAGCAATTATTGTTTTGAGAGCTCAGATCCAAAATTGAGCTAGTAAGGACTGGGACTTACCCTAAGCCTTTGGAGCCACCGGTGACAAGAGCGGTCATTCCTCCAAGATTCCATCTAGGTTTGTCTCTCAAACTATCCCCTGTATGAGCCATTTCTGATTATGAGCTACAGAGTAAGTTACATTTTCATGGAGATTGAAGATCTCGACTGAAGAAAAAGTCATAAATGAATTAATGATAAGGACCGTTCGTAACCACTAGACCACACATGTCATATGACGAAGTCTAAATCTAAACCACACGTTCATACGTGTAGGTTTTTTGACCTTTTTTCGGTTCTTAAAAAAATGGGCCTCAGTTAAGGCCCAACTACATACTCAGGATTCACTGTTTTAGAAGAGTGTAGAGAGAGAGATATACAAATACAACTTATTGTTTCATTCATCACGAGTATACGACTTAATTCTTGTCTGATAAAAGATTTCCTTCGCGGAAGCCTTAGAAGGCATGAACGGAGAGAGCTCCATCAACGTCAACAGAGATATGGTCTTAACTTCTTAAGATATCGACGCCTTAAGGCAAAGGCTTATAGGAGAATCCATTAACAGTGAAACCACCGTCAACGCAGATGCTTTGGCCAGTAATATATGAAGCTGCAGGAAGACAGAGAAATGCCACAAGAGAAGAGACTTCATTTGCCTCGCCAACACGCCCCATTGGTGTCCTATTCTCCACTTCTTTTTTTAGCTCTTCATCTTTAAGATACTGGTTTTTTTTCACATTTACATAAATAGTCTTTTTATATTCATATTATCAGGAAGAAACTTTATATTTATATTATAATTTGTTGCCTTACATGGTTAGCCAAAGGAGTTGTTGTGAACCATGGACACACGGAGTTAACCCTTACGCCGTCACTTGCCCACTCGCATGCCAAGTTTCTTGCTAGCTGATTCATAGCTCCTAGAGCGCGCATATACACAAGTGCATTACATAAGTCTGAGAACGCAAAGCATCATTGGCTAGATAGATAATTTGTTCGGACATACATTATATATTACCTTTGGTTGCTCCATAGATGGATCCACAATTGACATGCACAACTGCAGTAACGGAGGATATGAGCACGATGCTCCCTGAACCTGAGGCTTTCAACAAAGGATGAGCCAGCTGTGAGAGATGAAATGCTGACTCGAGATTTGTAGCCATCAGAAACGAAAAGTCTTCTGCTGTATACTCTGTGGTCGGCTTTGTTATACACGTTCCCGCATTGTTTACCTTATATAGATCCAAACAGAAAACAGAAGAAAACACAATGAAAATCACTTGATCCTGCTCAGTCCTATATATCATATTATATACTCACGAGGATGTTGAGCTTTCCTTGGAAGACGGAGGACACAGTTTCGATGAGTTTCTCTCGTTGGGCACGAGAAGAAACGTCGCAAACAGAAGCGGTGACGTGAAGCCCTTTTGCTTGCCATTCAAGTAAGCGCTCTTGAAGCTGAGTTTCGTCTCTGGCACATGTGTGGACTCTTGCTCCCAACTTAGCTAGTTCCTCCACCACAGCTTCCCTATTCATAGCACTTATGCAACATGAGTTTATACATCATCACTGATGAGGCACTTTTTGTTTTTTTTTTTTTTGAGGGATTTTGTTGACTAAACGTCGAAATACAATCAGAGAGACCCATATATATTAATCTATGAAATAAGAGCTCAGATGCAATATTGAACGTATTGCATACAGTAAGAAAGTAGGTAAGGTAGGAGAAATGGGACTGACCCGATGCCTTTGGAGCCGCCGGTGACAAGAGCGGTCATGCCTCCAAGGCTCCATCTAGATTTGTCTCTCGAGTTTTCTCCCGTCTTAGCCATTTCTGATTATGAGTCACAGAACCAGATATTTCTGTTCATGGAGATGTGGAGTATCTGTCTAAGAAAAATTCAAAAGACTCCTAGACCGTTCGTTAATACTAGGAGTCTAGACCACACGTATCCTCGACATAAGGCCTTTTCTCTCATTTTTTTTTTTTGTTTTTTCTCTTGTTCATGTTTTCCGTTAGACACTTAAGCCCAACTATACATGGGACAATGTGCGAGAGACCATAATTATATATTCTTTTTCGAAATTAGGCATGGACCGTGGATCTGGGCTCCTTTTGGCATCCTCTAGAGACGGCCCAGAGAATTAAGTTTTGTTTACTATTTCATTTAGAAAAAGTATAAATATTAAAATCTGCTTGGAAGTTAAATTTTGTGCCAAATGAATTAGAGAAGTACTAGATATATATAATTTGTTTTTTTAACTATTTTTGATATAATACTTCAATTCATGTAGAAGGTCATCCCATCAACTATTGTTAAAATTCTTCATTCTTAAATTACTAGTAATAAACTACATATAATTTAGAAGAACTTCAACGCTTGAGATGTAGTGTACACAAAATTCTACAATTAAATTTAATTGTTTTCATGTTTGAAATGTAAATTACGAGAAATCAAAACTATTTGATTTAGATAATGAAATCAAATAAAACATACTTCTTCTTTTGTTAATGTCTTTCATTCATTCAAAGTTTCAAACTATACTAAGAGGAGTAAAAAAAAAAAAAAAAAAAAAAAACAGAGCATAAAACCACTCTGCAAAAACAATAGCAAGAACCATATCACAAAAGGAAAAAGACTAAAATATTATAGCCTGGATCTGGATCCCATAGATGCTCTATTGCTCTGGCATACATCCGGGAGGATACAAAGGCGAATTTGACCAGCAAGCAAGAAGAGAAGAAGAAGAATACGAAAATGGCCTCTCACTTTCAGGTCTCCTCTTTTCTCTTATTTGCTACGAACGATCAAATCAATTCTTCTTCTCTCTCTCTGAATCAATATGATCACAGGTTTTAGTGGAAGAGAAAGCAGGTGCTAGAATCTTGACACTAAACAGACCAAAGCAGCTTAATGCTCTGTCTTTGAACATGGTACTTCTAAATCTTTCCCTTGTTGTTTCTTCCTCCCTCTCGTGCAATATATAGTGTTACATATTGAATTGGCTTTTGAATAAATCTTCTCTAGATCTCTCGGCTGCTGCAACTGTTTCTTGCATATGAGGAGGACCCTAGTGTGAAACTTGTGATACTAAAGGTAATTTAATTTCATTTATCTTTATCTCTTCATTTTGCACAACAGCAGTAAAAAAAAAAAACTTTGCCACAGGGTCAAGGAAGAGCCTTTTGTGCTGGTGGTGATGTTTCAGCTGTTGTTCGTGACATCGGACTAGGCAAATGGAGACTCAGTGCTGATTTCACGTCAGAACAATACAAGCTCAACTATGTCATGGCTACGTATAGCAAACCTCAGGTACTCTCTCCTTTTCAGTGAAAGTTTNATTTTTTTTTTTTTTTTTTTTTTTTTTTGGAATTATGTAGGTTTCGATTATGAATGGTATTGTCATGGGTGGTGGAGCTGGTGTTTGCATCCATGGTCGGTTTCGTGTTGCAACAGAGAACACGGTATTCTTAAAAACATGTCCATGACCTGAAAATATGCATTCATTACCTTTTGATCTGAAATTATGTCAATGGCTCATATAGTCACATGCATTCATTATCTTTTGATTTTTCTCCAAGGTTTTTGCTATGCCTGAGACAGCAATAGGGCTTTTTCCAGATGTAGGCGCTTCCTACTTCTTGTCAAGACNGAAAAAAAAAAAAAAAAAAAAAAAAAAAAAGTCATTAACTATTTTTTCTTTTCCTTCAAAACTCACACAAGGTTAAGCCCTATCTATTATTTCTTCTTCAGGAGAGTATGTTAGCCTCACAGGAGCTAGGTTAGATGGCGCTGAAATGCTTGCTTGTGGTCTTGCAACTCATTTTGTGCCTTCAACGGTATCAACTTCCTTTGCCTTTGCTTTACGTCTTTAGTATTATTATAACTTGACACAGAGGATTGTTACTTAGTAAGGTTAAGGTTACTTCCTTGTCACAGAGTTTGACTGCATTAGAAGCAGATCTTTGCAGAGTTGGTTCAAGTGATCCAACATTTGCCTCAACAATTCTCGATGCACACTCTCAGATTCCACAACTAAAACAACAGAGTGCTTACCACAGGTAAGTTAATATGATTCTTCTAGATCATGTGCTAAAACATGTCTCTGTTATTAATCATAAGATTACAAACTTGTTCAGCTTTCAATCACTCTTTAATGTGGTTCATGTCTCAGTTGTTTCTTATCTTTCCGTTTGTTTCTTTACGCGCAGGTTAGATGTTATTGATAGGTGCTTCTCGAAAAGGGCAGTCGAAGAGATTATATCTGCACTTGTAAGTTTATCACTAATATATATGATATGTTGACTTGTGATCCTGAGTTACCTTCTTTGACAATGCACTCATATGTGATGGTTAGGAGACAGAGGCCACTCAAGAACCAGATGATTGGATCTCAACTACCATTAGAGCATTGAATAAGGCTTCACCAGCAAGCCTTAAAATCTCTCTTAGATCGGTTAGTTTTCGCAGAATGCATCACAAGAAATGATGGAAAAAGAGCTGACTATGGCTGTGTAAATTTCAGATAAGAGAAGGAAGATTTGAGGGAGTGGGGCAGTGTCTTATCCGTGAGTATAGAATGGTGTCTCATGTGATGAAAGGAGACATAAGCAAAGATTTTGTGGAGGTTTTGTCAGCTTTCACCGGTTGTGTCTTCCTCTTAGAACAGTCCTTAATTGTTGTCAACATAATTACAAAAGCTTGTCTTGCTTATGCAGGGGTGCAGAGCCATATTGACAGACAAAGATAAGAACCCAAAGGTTTAACAAATCTCTTCATATAGTGTTTTTGGCTATGTCATACTATGTTGGTATAATGAAGTATACTGAAATTACAGTGGGAGCCATGTCGACT
Organism: Noccaea bulbosa; assembly: GCA_900406535.1. NCBI lineage: Eukaryota > Viridiplantae > Streptophyta > Magnoliopsida > Brassicales > Brassicaceae > Noccaea > Noccaea bulbosa. Next base: position 14,485 of record OVBJ01001014.1, on the reverse strand, counting down.
GGAGGAGATGAAGGATAATATGGTAGAAAAATACTTCAAGAAAATGGAGGAAGATGAGGGATGGGAGGATCTAAAGCTTCCACCAAGAAAAAACTTGCTTGCTTCAGCGATTGCAAAGCTGTGAAGTGAAAGGTCGAACTATTCTCATACCAAATGTTAGCTGATAGGTTAAGTTTTACCCTAAATTATCACTGCAAGTATAGTTTTGTGAACGACAAATGTCTTGTTTTGCAGCAGTATTCCCAGTTTTCTGCTCCAAATAGCTTCAATGCTTCCAACTAAGCTCCAAACGTACCTAAACATGTAAAGACTCCAAAAGACTCCAAAAATACTCTATAAACAAAACATATATAATGGTCTAAAACCCAGAAAAACCATGATATATATCACTTTGGTCGCAATCTAAGAAAAAGAAAACAAGAACTTTATAAAATTGGTAGTTTAACAAAAATCACTAGTATGAAATAGTCAGACATGGCTCTGACTTTTCTGTTTTGTATTTAGATACATTGTTCACCTCAGACAAAACGCGACATGGCCATTATCAAGCTTGTGGTTGATAAGAGAAACCATTAACAGTGAGACCTCCATCAACACAAATGGTTTGACCAGTAATGTATGAAGCTGCAGGTAGACACAAGAAGACCACTAGTGACGCAACTTCATTCGGCTCTCCAGCGCGACCGAGTGGCGTTCTACTGGACAATCTCTCCTTAAAACCGGCGTCTTGGAGAAGCTGATTATTCACAAGGTTGTAAGAAACAAGAGTGAGACGTGCATGGTGTTATACAGAAATAAAACAAATGATAAGAAGTGTCACTGATTACAGGTTGAGCCAGAGCAGTGTTGATAAAGTTTGGAGCAACAGCGTTGGATCTTATGCCGTCTTTTGCCCATTCACATGCCAAATTTCTTGCTAACTGATTCAAAGCTCCTGTACGTACCATAAAGAAGATAAAAAAGATCAACTATGAAAAAATTCATTAGCAATCTCCTAAAGAAAATTAGAAAACTGAAATGTCATTGAAAATTCTCGTGTGTTGAATCTAGTAAAACTATATCTGTACCTTTGGTTAAACTATAGATGGATATTCCACAGTCAACTGATACAACCCCTGCGACAGAGGAAATAAAGACGATGCTTCCAAATCCAGAAGCCTTTAAGAGTGGATGTGAAAGCTGGCTAAGATAATAAGCAGGTTCTAAGTTTGTTGAAATATGGAATGAGAAATCTTCTGCCAAATATTCTGTTGTTGGCTTCATGCGAACTCCGCCAACGTTGTTCACCTATGTTGAACAAAAAAGAGTAATAAAAATCCTACTATATATATATATATGTAACTGCTTAGGTTTTGATCCCTTAAAGAATATATGCTTGTCAGTTTCATTTTAATAAATATTAACTTACAAGAATGTTGAGCTTGCCATTGAAAATCGTTGAGACGGTTTGCATAAGTGTTTCTCTCTCGGGACGAGAGCTTATATCGCAGACTGAACCACTCACTTGAAACCCTTTCTTTTCCCATTGACTTAAACTTTGATTGAGCAGAGTTTCAGATTTGTCGCATACATGGATTCTCGCTCCAGAACCAGCTAACTCCTCTACTGTGGCAAACCTAAACATTCCACAAATTAACACAAATTTCTTGAAATTTTTTTTTTTTTGACCATTCAAGATGTTGAATATGTATAAGCAGAACAAAGAGAAAAAGAGATGATATGGAGAGAGTAGAGAAGAAAGACGAACCCTATTCCGCTGGCTCCACCAGTTACAAGAGCAGTCATACCTTGGAGACTCCATCTTTTATCCATATTTGGTATGTGACCAGAAATGATTACGTTTGGATGTGTGGTGGAAATGTTATGCAGTCTCTAGAGAGGATAAACTATCTAAGCTAGTGGTCCACCAAGCAAAGCTTACTTTAAAAGTCAAATCTTTGACCAAAACATTTTTGTTTTGTGTTTTTCATTTTCACTCACAACTTCAGTGATAGACAACTTTTTTTGTTTACATCTGCTAATTAGATAACTAATGAGCATTAATCAGTCTAGCTCACTAATTTACAACTGAAACTCCTCGACATCAATTTAAGGAAGAAAAACTTATTTAAAAATGGTTTAGCATTTTCGTCTAGCATATTTCGGAGAAGAAACATCTATCACCTAAATTCTGAATGATCAAATCAAAACTAGTATTCAAATATTTTCAACCGAAAGATTCTAGATTCACTTACCCCTAAACATAAAGTAGGAAAGAATCACCAAGCCATCATATACTACCAAACCCACTCATAGGTAAAAATTATCAAATCCAAAATGAAACTACTCGATCATATAAAGAAATAAAGACAAGAGATTAATATTGATAAAGAAATCTTGACTAATGAAGAAAAGTATGAAATCTACATCATCCATGTTGAGCAGAAGTTTTCAATCTCCTAGACAATTGAGAGAAATTCAAAATGAAGGTTAAAATATCTAAAAATACTTTAAGCCATCATATACTAATACTACCAAACCCACTATCTTTTTTTTTCTGTCATCTGGAATTTTTATTAGAAACCAAAGTTGGTGTACCAAACCCACTATCTAAGAAGAAAGTTCTTTTAAATACTAAAGAAAAATAAGAAAGAGCCACATAATTTGGGCTTTAACAAAAAAACTTTTCCGTGGCTACCAAGATTATGATTATGTTTTTGGTTAATTAGGAGGGGTTCGGCCAAGAAATTTTCGACAGATGCTTAAAAATCTTTTTTCTTTTTTATCTCTTATTAGAAAACAGAGGATAGAATATATATTTTGACGTATGAGAGAGAGAGACGTTGTTGGATGTAACAAGTTTATTTGTTTTGGTAAAATAAAATATTAAATGTGTGTTGGATGTAACAAGTTGTTGGCGTTGCGTGTGAAATCAACTCGTCTGACTAACCAAGATTAGCATCTCCACTATTGGAAGTCTGAATGTTTCCGTGCATATATAGACTCATAACGTGAAAGTTTTTATTTGAGAGAGAACTCTGAGAGTTGTTAAAAAAAAATTACAGATAAAAAGCGACAAGGCCATTCTCAAGCCTGTGGCTGATAGGAGAAACCATTCACCGTGAAGCCTCCATCAACACAAATGGTTTGGCCTGTAATATAAGACGCTGCAGGTAGACACAAGAACACCACTAGCGATGCAACTTCATTTGGCTCTCCACCGCGACCAAGTGGAGTTCTACTGAACAATGCCTCCTTGAAACTGACGTCCTCAAGAAACTTTTAAGTCACAAAATTAAGAAATGCTAATAGAGGAGCTGAGGTTTGTATATTAATAAAAAAAAAATATGTAAAAGGGTTTTCTTTTTCATTACAGATTGAGACTGACGAGTCTTCACAATATTAGGTGCAACAGCGTTTGCTCTTATGCCGTCTTTTGCCCACTCACATGCCAAATTTCTTGCTAGCTGATTTAGAGCTCCTGCAAAAGAAATCAACAAAACATTTTAAAATAATAAAAAATAATAATACTCCTTCTTGATTAGTCAGCCTTGCAATTATTTGCATCTACTAGTATATCACTATATTGTGGTTACCTTTGGTTAAACCGTAAATGGATCCACCATGCACTGATACAACCCCTGCAACAGAGGACATGAAGACGATGCTTCCATAGCCTGAAGCTTTCAGGAGAGGATGTGAAAGCTGGCAAAAATGATAAGCAGATTCCACGTTCGTTGACATGTGGAAAGAGAAATCTTCTGCCACATACTCTGTTGTTGGCTTTCCGCGAAGTACCCCCACGTTATTTACCTATGTCGGAAAAAAAAAAAACAAGAACTCGCTGTAAAAATTAAAAAATTATTTTAATAAATATGCTTAATAGTGGTTTCTTGATTAAGATCATTTGTTTACTTACAAGAATGTTAAGTTTGCCACTGAACAGGGAGGAGACAGTTTGAATCAGAGTTTCTCTCTCGTGACGAGAGGTTACATCACAGACTGAGCCACTCACTTGAAACCCTTTCTTTTCCCATTCGCTTAAACTTTGATTGAGCAGGACTTGAGAGATATCGCAAACATGGATTTTAGCTCCAAAACCAGCTAACTCCTCTACTATTGCATGACTAAACATTCAAAAAGCATATATAGATTCCTTAAAATCTTGACCATTCGGGATGTTAATTACCCATCTTGAACAAAATGGGTAATTAAGAAAAGGTGATATAGATCGAACAGAGAAGAAAGTCAAACCCGAGTCCAGTGGCTCCACCGGTGACAAGAGCAGTCATACCTTGAAGACTCCATCTTTGATCCATTTTGTTTTGCGTGTGACCAGAAATACCATAGGTTATAGTTATACAATGAATGTGGATCAGGATGTGTGGTGGAAATTTTATGCAGTATATTTAATTTAGTGGTGGTCCCAGGCAAAACTGACTTTTAAATTCAAAATCTTCGACCGAGACTTTCATTTTCATTTTCACCCACAAATTCAAGGAAGTTATAATGGTTTGCTAATTAGATAATTAATGAGGACTAATGTAGTTCACTAGGCTGGGCATAAAAGATCCGATCTGAACTAACTAATGATACAAATATCGGAATAAATCTTATATTTCTATACCCGAAAAAATCGGAACCGAACCGAGAACCAAATAGATACCCAAAATATCCAAAATATAATTATATTCCTAAAAATATTAGTTAAATTTACTTTTAAAATAACTAAAATATTTAAAATTATAGCGGTTTCTATTTAGATAAATAATTCAAATATACATTAAACGTAGAACCGAAAGAACCGACCTGGAACCAATCCGAGTATCCATTATGCCGAATCACTAACACCTCTACATCAATTTTTACTTAGCTTAATGAAGAAAAACTTATTTGAAATGGTCTTGAAATTTCATCGGCTATAATGTGTTCCACGTCATGAATGGTCAAACCAAAACTAGCATTCACTTACCACTAGACATCAAATGAAAAAAATAAAAATAAATCATCAACCCATCATACCAATCCAAAATGATACTACACTAAGTAAAGAAAATAAATAAAGAAATATTCACTATATTTTTTGTTTTTAATAAACATAGGGATACCAAAAACTAATCCCAGGAAGCTTTGCATTCAGATACTCATTTAGAAATATTTTAAATTTAATGCACAACTAGATGGCCAATAAGACTCAAACCCATGACTTTTCCACTTGGAAAATTACCACTAGGCCAAGATAATCTGTTTTATCTTCTTTTTTTTTTTTCTTAGTACAAAACATTTTGATATATGAGAGATTCACTGCTGCAAGTTGTTTCCGTCGTGAGTTTTTATTAAAGAGAGAAACTTTGAGAGTATTAAAGACAGTTACAAACAAACTGCGTCAAGGACATTCTCAAGCCTGTGGACAGTTGCAAACCAAATGCGTTAATAGGAGAACCCATTAACCGTGAAGCCTCCATCAACACAAATGGTTTGACCTGTGATATATGATGCTGCAGGTAGACACAAGAAGACCACTAGTGATGCAACTTCATTCGGCTCTCCAGCACGACCAAGTGGAGTTCTAGCGAACAATGCCTCCTTCAAACTGACGTTCTCAAGAAACTTTTAAGAAACAAAATTAAGAGATGTTAATAGAGGAAATTGTAGTTGTATATTAATCAAAAATATGTAAAATAAGGTTGTCTTTTTTTTTTTTTTTTTAATTATTATTACAGATTGAGACTGACGAGTCTTGACAACATTAGGTGCAACAGCGTTGGCTCTTATCCCGTCTTTTGCCCATTCACATGCCAAATTTCTTGCTAGCTGATTCAGAGCTCCTGCAAAATAAATCAACAAAACATTTAAAAATAATAATACTCTCAGTCTTGCAATTATTTGCATCTAGTAGTATATTTTGGTTACCTTTGGTTAGACCATAAATGGATCCAATATCAACTGATACAACCCCTGCAACAGAGGACATGAAGACAATACTTCCACAGCCTGAAGCTTTTAGGAGAGGATGTGAAAGCTGGCAAAAATGGTAACCAGCTTCCACGTTCGCTGAGATGTGGAAAGTGAAATCGTCTCCCGTATACTCTGTTGTTGGCTTTGAGCGATATACGCCCACGTTATTTACCTATGTTGAACAAAACAAAAAAAAAGAAAAATGATTTCTCTTATAAACAAAACTTTAGACAAAGATGCTTAGTCGTCATTTCTTGATTAAGATCATTTGTTTACTTACAAGAATATTAAGTTTGCCATCGAACAGCGAGGAGACTGTTCGTATAACTTTCTCTCTCCCGGGTCGAGAAGTTACATCACAGACTGAACCACTCACTTGAAACCCTTTCTTTTCCCATTCACTTAAGCTTTGATTGAGCAGAGTTTCAGATATGTCGCATATATGGATTCTAGCTCCAAAACTAGCTAACTCCTCTACTATTGCATGCCTGAACATTTAAGAAACATATATAGATAAAATTCCTTAAAATCTTGACCATTCAAGATGTTAGACAGAAGCAGAACAGAGAGTATAATAGGTGATATAGAGAGAACAGAGAAGAAAGACGAACCCGATTCCGCTGGCTCCACCGGTTACAAGAGCAGTCATACCTTGGAGACTCCATCTTTTATCCATNTTTTTTTTTTTTTTTTTTTCTTTCTTTTTTTTTGCATATGACTATCAATGACCAGAGAACCACAAATTGTATCTATACAATGAATGTGGATCAGATAAGTGAAAATTAATGAGTATGAGTATATGTCTTGGAAATGTTATGCGAGGGAAAATGACTAAAATATCTAAGTTGGTCCCAAGCAAAAATGACATCTATACTATAGTCAAAATCTTCAACCATTTGTCTTTTTCGACTTCACTCACAAGAGACAGTTGTCGGAAATGGTGAACAAGTTTTGGTAAAACATTTCGACGTGTTTAGATAACAACTCTCCAACGTCTTCCAAATGTCCAACACATCACTAAACTTTCGAAAATAATTTATTTTCAATCAATATTTGTAACGTTTTCATAATATGGTAAAATCTTGAAAGTTGGTATACAGTGTGAATAGATTATTTGTTTTCTCGAATGGAGCAGAAAGGCAGATGTTCCTTTCATACTTTCCGTGTTACAAATGATGATGAATCTTGACTTGTCAAGGGCTTACTCTTTCTCATAAATTTGCAAAGCTTCATCCATTGTATGACTTTAGGAAATTAAAGACAAACAAACCATAGGCAACAAGGTATGCTAAATCCTAAACCATGAATTTACTCTCTTTTTTTCCTTTTCATCTAAGCAGGAATAAGGTCAAGATTATATAAGACAAGTTTTAGTTACTCAAATGTATAACTTCGTAAGGGATACAAGAGAATCCATTATTTAAGGAGACTGTCTACACATAAACAAGGCCTGGCTCAAGCCTGTGGTGGATGATAAGAGAAACCATTGACAGTGAGGCCTCCATCAACACAAATGGTCTGACCAGTAATGTAAGACGCTGCAGGTAGACACAAAAAGACCACTAGTGATGCAACTTCATTCGGCTCTCCAGCGCGACCAAGTGGAGTTCTATTGAACAATCCCTCCTTGAAACTGATGTCGTCAAGATACTATAAGAAACACAACTGAGAGGTGATTAGAGGAACTAAATTTTTTCTTAAAAAGAAAAAAAATAAATAAAGAAAAGAAAACAGTCTTTTTATTACAGGTTGAGACAAAGGAGTCTTGATGATATTAGGCGCAACAGAATTTGCTCTTATGCCGTCTTTTGCCCATTCACATGCTAAATTTCTTGCTAGCTGATTCAGAGCTCCTGTATAACACTTTTATGAGGACTCAACAAAACCATAAAAACAAACTCATTGTTGATTGGTTAATCTTGCCTCTTGGAGTACTTATTACCTTTGGTTAAACTATAGATGGATCCACCGACTGATACAATCCCTGCAACAGAGGACATAAAGACAATGCTTCCATATCCAGAAGCCTTCATCAGATTATGTGAAAGCTGGCAAAAATGGTAAGCAGATTCCAAGTTTGTTGAGATTTGGAAAGAGAAATCATCAGCCACATATTCTGTTGTTGGATTTTCGCGCATAACACCCACATTGTTCACCTATGTAGAACATAAAAGAGGATTTCTTGAAAAAAATTCTGTAAATGAATATGTTTACTTGTTCACAGTTCAAATTGATTGAGATATGCCAACTCAATCAAGGGATTCGATAATCCTCACTTGGAACATGTTTCTTAAACTCGTTGAAATCTCAAAAGATGTAAGAAGACAATGAATAAAGAATACTATTCAAGCTCTTTATTAATCAATCATAATCTGAATAAAATAGTAGCCTAAACGCTTATTTATAATGTAAATCTCAAAACCTTGAACAACCCTAAAAGGCTAAAACAATACCAATAAATTATTTAAATAATACAAATATATCCAAATATCTTCATGCATTATATACTAAGATGATTTTTACTTACCAAAATATTGAGTTTGCCATCGAACAACAAGGAGACCGTTTGAATAACTTTCTCTCTCTCGGGACGTGAGGTTACATCACAGAGTGAGCCACTCACTTGAAACCCTTTCTTTTCCCATTCGGTTAGACTTTGATTTAGCAGAGTTTCAGAGATGTCACATACATGGACTTTGGCTCCAAAACCAGCTAACTCCTCTACTATGGCATACCTAAGACATTCAACAACAACAAGAACTTAAAATCTTGACAATTCAGGATGATATAGAGAGAAGAAAGACTAACCCGATTCCTCTTGCTCCACCGGTTACAAGAGCACTCATACCTTGAAGACTCCATCTTTTATCCATGTCTTTTTTTTGCATATGATTAACAATGACCAGAGATACCACAGACTGTATATATACAATGAATGTGGATCACATGAGTAAGTTTGTATATGTGGTGGAAATGTATGTGAGAGTAAATGACTAAAAATATCTAAAGAAACCAACAAAATGTGATATACATTTGGCAGCTCGTGATAGTGACGTGACATCTGCAGAATTTGATTGACACATCAAGTTAAAGAAGGACCAACCCTTTCATACCAATACTGTTTCTGAGAGTGATCAATATTGATTGATACTAACATCCAACTTTCGTTTAATGTGATCATGTCTATTCTCCAGATCATGCTAAAACATTTACGTTTCGAGAAAGCCCTTGAAATTTCATTTTCTTCTTCAAGGTTTTCAGCAACAGCATCGTCCCTTATTGGGATTAATCTTGTTTTTAGTCGAAATATCCAAAAGCTCATTCTTATAATAGCACTTGGATATCACATTTCTTATAAATTTGCAAATGAAATGAAAACTAACCATTAGGTATTGAACTTCTTGTTCACCAGAAGCATAAAATGTTTCAAGCAACAAAACATGGAGGATAACAAGGAAAAGACTTTCCCAGTCCTCCACCATTTACTAGACCGGTCTCACTTGGAAAACACAGAGAGTAGAGACGGTGTGAACAAGTATATGATCTAAACACATATGCTTTTAAGGCAGAGACCTGAGAGAGAAGCCGTTGACAGTGGCACCTCCGTCAACACAGACTGTCTGACCAGTTACATAAGAAGCTGCAGGAAGACAGAGAAACGCCACAAGCGATGAGACTTCCTTTGCTTCTCCAACACGACCCATCGGTGTCTTACTCTCCACCTCTCTTTTAAACACTTCATCTTTGAGAATCTAAATGATTCTCACATAAGTTAAAATCGAGTTGTAATAATAGATATATATAGTTCATAGGTTTTGGCCTTACATCGTTGATTAAAGCAGTTGTAGTGAACCATGGACAAATAGAGTTAGCCCTTATGTTGTCACTCCCCCATTCGCAAGCTAAGTTTCTAGCCAGCTGATTCATGGCTCCTGAGATGCGTTTATATATACTTAACACTTACTTAAGCATCAAAATGCCGAGGAACAGTTTTTTAAGGTACCTTTGGTTGCTCCATAGATGGATCCACCACTCATATGCACAACACCAGCAGTAGAGGACATGAACACAATACTCCCTGAGCCAGAGGCTTTCAACAATGGATGCGCGAGCTGTGAGATATGAAAAGCTGACTCGAGATTTGTAGCCATCAGAAACGAGAAGTCTTCTGCTGTATACTCTGAGGTAGGCTTAGCGATACACGTTCCCGCATTGTTTACCTGTGTACGGAAATATACCCAAAACAAACAGAATAAGAACACAACAGAAGCACTTGATCTTGCTCTCCCAGATGGATCCTTCTCTTATACATAAACTTACGAGGATGTTGAGCTTTCCTTGGAAGAGAGAGGAAACGGTTTCCATGAGTTTCTCACGTTGGTCACGAGAAGAAATGTCGCAAACAGAAGTGGTAACCTGAAACCCTTTTGCTTGCCACTCACGTGAGCTTCCTTGAAGCTGAGTTTGGTCTCTGGCACATGTATGGACTCTTGCTCCCAACGTAGCTAGTTCATCTACCACAGCTTCCCTATTCATAACAAATATATATTCATCTGGGTTTATACTTCATCAAACTTTTCAGTTTTCTGGTATAACGAAGAAAGTAGAAGAACGGTCCTGTTTTTTTGGAGTTGTGTTCGTTTAACAGTGAAATACAATCAATGACCATATAATCTATAACCGAAACGAGAACTCAGATACAATCGGAATAGTAGTAGGTGAGCTGAAACTGACCCAATTCCTTTGGTACCACCAGTGACAAGAGCAGTCATTCCTTGAAGACTCCACCTCTTATCCATCACTGTGTAGTGTGTATGACACTGCAGCAAGAGTTAAATCTGAAGAGTTTTAGGAAACATACAGTTGAAGAAAGATGATTCAGGACAGTAAGAGACAATGCTGGACCAACTCCTTTTGTGCACTAGCCTGGAATAAGCAACCATGAAAGTGAACACCAGAGCTCTGTATCTTATTATAGGTCTGACTATCTTGACTTTTGCAAAATAATTTGAGCTCAGATTTTATATTTCATAGAACGAAACCTACAAGGATCATGTGCCCCAGAACAGCCTCAACTACTTCTGTTCAACAAAAAATTCGGCCTCAACTACTTTACTCAACTTTATTTAAATGAAACTAACCACTTACCAATAAAAACATGACAATGTTTCATATATATATACAGTTGGCTTTGTCAAAAGCTTGTCAGAAATTTTTCTATATTGGGAATGGGATACCCATAACACATTTAAGCAAAGGTTTGCGTAAAGTAGGCAGCAAACTCATATCTCTGATTTATCTTCGTTTGTATAGCCTACTGATGTTATGAATCTTGCATATGGTTACTTGCAAAGATGATGAATTTGCCAGGAAAGAAAGTGGAGACAATCTACGTCAAGTCAAATCACAGACTGAATCAGTATTTTTCACAAGGAAACTGATTTACCACACAAGTGTATTCTTCCCCAAAACTACCTAGTTCCTCCACTATGGAATTCCTAAACATTCAGTAAAATGTAGCTGAATTAAGATTCGAAGTTTCAAACCAAACCTTTCCTGTACCAGAAGCGCCTCTCAAAATCCCAAGTAGCTGGCATAGTTCACCTTGGGTGCATATCTTTGATAAGAAACTCGTCATTTCCTCTGAAAAGTCATTTAGTCTGAGGTGGTAGCTTGTGCCCAATACCACCCTCTGCACTCTGCAGCATTCAGTCATAGACTAGTTACCATAGTCATGCACTTCACTAACAAGACAACCTTCAGTGTTATAAATAGATTCAGATATTACAGTGCTTCTCAACGACATTTAACAAAATGTGTATATGGATCTCCTATCAAATCTGACAGTAACCCAAAGCAGAGCTAAATGCAGTACGAAACATACAGGTAAGAAGAAGACTGACCCGTTCCCACAGGATTCATCAAATACAAAGGACAGTAATTCATTGTAAATTCCTCCTGTTTTCTCTGCAACTTCTCTCTTCCTCGGCCATTGTTGTGTATGAGAAAAACCGTGAAAGGATGACACTGAATACAAGCCAATGAACACTCATCGAAGAAACAAAAAGTTTTTCGTTATCATAACATGAAAAGTTCCACAGCAGCTTTCCACGACATGTACAATCAAAATTACAAGTAATAACAGTCAATTTGAGGCTAAATTTTCTTCTTCATTAACACTAAATTTAGTAGCACAGCTTAAATTATCATGAAAGCAGAAGTCAAAAAGCTGTAAAGTCTCATATGACAAAATTTTCTTTCAAGAGAGAAAGACGATAGGGTAAAGATCAAAGAAAGGATCCCAAGAAAACTAGTAAACCGATAGAGTGGCTTATTCGTGTCGCGGGAAGAAACCGTTTATCGACATTCCTCCATCCACACAAATTATCTGCCCTGTGATATATGATGATGCAGGTAGGCATAAAAAAGCCACTACAGAAGACACCTCTCTCGGTTCGCCAAGCCGACCAAGAGGAGTTACCGAGTACACTTCTTCTAGGTAGTCTTTGTTGCTAAGAACCTGACACCAAATGACGTGAATCATCAAACTTTCATTCTGAATTTCAGCTTCATAAGCTTATATATATATATATATATATAATCGCAATATATATGTACAAGACTTATGAGAGCATGGGGAATTTACTTGCTCCACCATAGATGTTTTGATATACCACGGGGCAACAGCATTGATCCTTATATTGTCCTTAGACCACTCGCAAGCTAAATTTCTCGTAAGCTGATTGATTGCTCCTAAGAGAACCAAAGTCTTATTTTAAGATTTCTCCTTATAGTATCTTAATATCTGAGAAGGTCTCTCTTTGCTTCCACAGAAACCATATATACCTTTGGTTGCAGATTGGACCGACATGTTCTTGAGCGAGACGAAACCAGAAACAGAAGAGATGGAGACAACACTGGCAGCCCCAGATGCTCTAAGCATCGGATAAGCAAGTTGGCATAAATGGAAAACCGACTCGAAATTCGTCGATATGAGACTTGAAAACTCTCCAGCAGTAAACTCTACCATTGGTTTCCTTATGTTCGTCCCAACATTGTTTGCCTAAAAGCAGAAGACAAGAATCAATTTACCCTATGATATGTTTTAGAATTGTTCTCACAGACATAAAAACGAACACTTTATGTGCATAATCTCCTGAGGCGATGAAATTGAAACTTACGAGGATATGGAGCTTCCCGTGAAAGAGTGACGACACAGTCTCAACCAAAGCTTCTCGATTTTCTCGATCAGAGACATCGCAGACCGACCCGGAAACTCTGAAACCGGAACGGTTCCAGTCTCTCAAACAATTCTCGAGCTCGCTCTCATTCCGAGCGCAGGTGTGAACCTCTGCTCCAAGACCTGCCAATTCTTCCACAATCGCCCGCCTGTGTTAACAGTGACACACACACACACACTCGCCTGAGAATTGGCGTTTTTGGAATCGCACATTCGTTGAAATTGGGTAGATAGATGTAAAGAGACACAAACCCGATCCCGCGAGTGCCGCCGGTGACAAGAGCAGACATTCCATGGAGGGACCATCTGTTGGAGGTAACGGAAATGGAACTCCGTGATGCGCAACGGACGAGAACGGAGGATGCTGAGGATTGTGGTTGTAGCGTCATGCGTTTGAAAGAAATGTATAATTGATGTTTGGGGAAAGAAGAAGAAGAAGAAGAAGAAGAAGAAGGAGGAGGAAAGTGAAGGCGTTGATGTGGAATTGTGTACAGGTGCTGAATTTGACAAGCCATGTCCAGCCCCATTGATGCAGAGCACAGTCTCTGTTCAGCTTTCCAATGTTTTAACCTTTATTTGTGAAGTTTTGAACTTATGGCTACTTTGTAACTGACAACTGACAACATTGCCTAATAGCAAAACTGTAGAAACTTGAAAAATAGGATCACNCCCTCTCTTAAAAAAAAAAAAAAAAAAAAAATGTACAATGAAGTCCTAGATCATTTTTGTAAAATTGAAACTAATAATTTATTGTTTTGAGAAATATTCTTGGTCGGTTTAATTGAGTTTGTATTGTTAAAGAAAATGTAAACAGGTATGTATGGTTTAGTGCTGAAACACGCATATTTCATAATAATGAAAGTTGAGAATTTTTAGTTTATATAATCCATGGAATTTTATGTGACTACTACTACTACATTCTACATATAGAATTTCCATGAAAACTTCTCTTCACTTCGTAGTTTATTTAATTTTGCATCAAACTCTGCAAGTTTCAACAAACAATACAAAGAATTGAATGGTCAAGTCTTTGTTTTCGAATTGAATTTCTTAGTTTGAGCGTATTTCCATGTATTAATTGGTAATATATTAATATGAATATTTTTGTTTTTATCCTTTATATATTAAAAGAGAATTACTTTTTAAAAACAACCTTAACTTCATGTGTTAATAACAAAATTACCATGCTGATGTGTCATCACATGGTTCATCACATGGTTCACTCTCAAAGCCCTTTTTAGTTTAGACAAATCTTATTAGAGAATTACATAATATGCCATTGTATAGTATGTCTAGAAAATCAAATAG
>OVBJ01001013.1:0-36172 GCA_900406535.1 Noccaea bulbosa | reverse complement strand
CCGTTCCGTTCGTTGCTGCCATTGTTGTTTAGCAATGGAAGAAATAAAAAACGATTTTAGTAAGAAGAATTTTCAGGCTCTGATACCATGAAGAATTTGATGATGGGAATTTTCTGATGCTTATTCACAGAGCATGATTACATAGTTATATACAACGAAGATAATAATGAGTTGCCGTAACAGGGGCAATCACCATTGATGAGTTGCTGTAACAGAGGGAATCACAATTGAATGTACAATATGAACTTAAGGCAACCAAATAAACCAATTATGTGCAGATCGTATCTCATTACGTTTCCCTGATTGATAGATTTGGTTTTGAAGATTGATACATCGTTTGGGTCTTCTCAATCCTACTTTTAACCAACGTTTGGGTAACGCACATCGCCAAATTCACCAACAATCAAATCAGAGAAACACTTTTGCCCATCCCCTCTTCCTATATTGCTAGATAAACCCTAAAACCTTTCATCAACAAAGCACCTGAAATTTCTACATGTTTCTGATTGCAACATGATACGGAGCAGAAACTGATAATTAACCTTCTGGTCCATCGAATTTTGCTGAGAGAGAGAGTCTACGAGAAATTCTCTAAGAAAATGCAGAAGAGAAGAATCAAGAGAAACGGAGACTGAAACTGATAGTCTGATTTTAAAATTTTTCAATCGGAAACGAGGGAGAAACGCTTATCGGGCTTGGGCGTCCCAAATGTAAAATGGGCTTTTATTCAATTTTTGTTTATTCATCAATTCAGCAATTCTGTATTAATATGATTTGTGTCGTCTTTTGATTCGGTTTTCTGCAGGATTTGCCAAAACTATTGGCAATGCAAGAAGAGCTGAAACAAGCTTGCAAAGCTTTTGATGTCGATAAAGATCTGAAACAAACACTTGGCAATGATTGATCTTTCTTTCGGAAGTCAGTTTTTAGTAGTTAGCTATTGAAACTCAAGACTGTAAAAAAAAAAAAAAAAAAACAGATTTATCACCGAGATTTAGGTACATTTCGCTTTAACCATCGAGCAGTTTGTTCTTAAATCTAGTGCGATCTCTCATGATAGCGAAATTGCAGCTACATCAAGAAGCCAAAGATGGGATTTTTTTGGAGAGTTTTCCATTATTTGATCAAAGTTTACACAAGTTACATAGTTAGATACACACTACTAATAAACAGTATGGTTACAAGCTCACAAGCCACAAGCAGTTAAAAAGAAGAAAGGCAAGCTCAAAATCAGTTTTTTTTTTGTTCAATTCTCATCGTAGTAGTCCTGCAGAATCTGCGTTCTCACAGAGAGAGGAATTGTAACGTTATGAACAGAGTCACTCCAAGTCAAGCTTCCAAAGTAGTAACCTGTGTTGATTTTGTGTGTGGTCGAGGCTTTGACTTTGAAAGAGAGTCTTTTGGTCGTTGAGTCGAACACTAACGTCTCTGGCGTTACGGTGACTTGAACGCCAAAAGGAGGCTCGACCGTTACTTTATAGACCGAGTTGAGTGGTCCAACATTAGTGAGGATCCTGGTGAGAGTGACTTCTTCTTTGAGGTTTGGGATTGTGATGGAAGGCAAGTTGAAATCAAGAGCAGATGGTCTAGGATTCGAACAGACTGTTCCTTTACCAACAAGCTGAGAGATTGATGACTCGGTGTAATCTTCAGAGCACATGTAGAGAATATAGTCTTCGAGGCCCAAGTCATATACAAGACCTGGATTTGCAGCTTTCTCTGGATTCACAAGGCCTCCACCGTAGTCGAACGGATCAGCTAGCTTCCGAGGTGATCCATTTGCAAATATCTGTTCTCCAAACGGATCTGTTCTCCAAGCTGCATAGAAATTAAAGACGCTGATCGAGATTAGTATGTTCTTATGGAGCTAATTCTATTAGTTTTCTTGTCAAATGGTGAAGAAGATAAGAACCTGTCGTGACAATGGCTGATCTAATGGCAGCAGGAGACCAATCACGGTGCAGAGCTTTGACAAGTGCAACAACTCCTGAAATAACAGGAGCCGCCATCGATGTTCCTGACAGCATAATGAAACCTCGGTCGTTGAAAGTTCTATTGGTGGCTGTAGCTGCCAATATACTCACTCCCGGTGCTGCTATATCAGGCTGCATTCATATGATTGATAACATCTGAGGCAAAGATAATTTGGTAGAGTCTGAAATTAAATAAGAACACGTAAGGATTCTCATATACTTTGAGGATCGCAGCTGCAACAGAATTGGGACCTCGTGATGAGAAACTTGCCACCTTTGTACCAACTGGTTGTCCAACGAGTGTTTTAGAAGGTTGTATCTTCACAACAGGAGATCTGTAGATCACAAAGTCTATATGTGAAACATAGTCTCATATATTAAGTACATGCAAGTGATGATGATATATGTTCCATACCCACTGGAACGTATGTAGAGAAGTATATTGGTCCCAAGCTCGTAGTCCACAGTAACACAAGGGAACTCATCTAGACATGGTCGGGCAAAGCTTGGATGTCTTGCGATGATTACGCCAAGACCACCTGCTCTCTTCACATAACGTGCAGCATTCGACATAGAACTACTTAAAAGTGATGTAGTGAAACACAACACGACTTTCCCCTCCATCGTACGGTTAGAGTTATAGAGAAGAAGTTCACAGGTACTGCATTACAAGAAACCAGAATGATGTCAGAGAATTGATCTTCTTCATATTGCTAGACTTAGCTAAGATTCTAGAAGTTTAACATTACCCATAAAAACTTTCATTGCTGTTCCCTGGATTCTCAGGGTAAACCAAGCTAGTGAAACCAACTTCTGGACCTGTGTACAATGCTTGGCCCTGCAATATAGTAGCCGAATTCACAATAAGACTCAAATGTATCAAACATTTGCAGAGTACATGTTTTGAAAACATCTAAATTGTTGTTGTTACCAATATCACTTTATCGTTCCCAAGTGTAATAGGAGTAGGAAATGACCGGTCTAGAGTAGTTGCAGCCACAGTAAGAATCCAAGGGGCCGTGTTCGACACGGTCTGAGCCTCTGGGCCAGCGTTACCACCTGAACAAACTACTGTAATACCCTTTAAGACTGCATGGAACGCCCCAGTAGCTATTCCATTGCGAAAATCAGTTTCAGGGTATATAGGAACGTTAGATCCTAGAGAGAGAGACAGAACATCAACACCATCATGTATAGCCTCGTCCATAGCTTTCAAGACATCAGCAGACGAACAAGTATTTATCTCTAGATCATCATGATACCAACAAGCCTTGTACATTGCTAAACGAGCACGAGGTGCCCCACCTCTCACAGTTCCTCCGGCTAGGCCCTTGTAGCTTATGCTAGGCAAGACCGAACCACCTGCTATGGTGGCGACGTGCGTGCCATGACCATCATAGTCTCTAGGGGAAATGAAGTCAAGTGATGCTGTGGAGTTGAAGCTTTCGTACTTTGCAAGAAAAGCACTGATGAAGTACTTGGCTCCTATGAGCTTTTTGTTGCAGTGAGAGGAGTTGAACATCTCTCCTGATTCACAGTCTCCTTTCCACTGGCTCGGCAACGGCCCCATCCCATTGTCGTTGAAAACTTGAGATTCTGGCCATACTCCTGCAACCATATAAAATATCTCAGTCATAGATTAAGACAAAGGTAACAGGAGACTCATGAGCAGAGTGAGAAAGATATGTACGAATTGACACACATACCTGTGTCGACAATGCCGATGATAACTTCTTCACCCATATTGGTGTCATTCAGAAGACTTTTCGGATTGGTGGCAGAGAGGCCTAAGTAGTCCCAAGTCCGAGTTGTTGCTAGTTCGTAGAAACTATCAGGCGTGACATGAACAACTTCAGGTAAATCTGTTTCCATAGAGCATTAGCAATGAAAAGAATTTCAGATATCTAAAAACCCAATAAAAGAAGAGACTTAAGACAAAGTACCTGCCAACTTCTTGGCTTGAGAATTGGTGAGCTTGGCTGCAAAACCTGAGAAGCCATGTCGGTAACTGTGCACCATTGAATTATTTGCATCCTCTTTGCTGTAACATGGAACAAACAAAAGCATGAAAATATGAGCAACAGTTTGAGACATAATATATATACTTGAGAAAGAGAAACTATTATAACATACATACCTTCCAAGAAGTGACCATAACATTCGATGATGAGATTCCGTGACAAACTCAGGATCATCATGCTGCTTCTCACCCAAATACACTATATAAACCTATAATTTATTATCACCACATAACCAACTTTGTTGTAAGTGAATTGGTTTCTCTTCACTGATACAAGAAAAAGAATGAACTTTTTTGATAATTTTTTAGTACCTTGCTCCTCTCAGCCCCAACTCGTGCCAGGAAACTGCTTTGCCCACTGAGAATCATTACCAAGATTAGTACAACAAGAATAGATGTTCTGTAATTTCTCATTTCAAGCAGAAAAAGGAGTCCCATTTTCCAGTCTCAGGCCACAACAAGAAAGAGAGAAATGCAATATAATTAGAGACTAATATTGAGGATGGTTAGGCCTTTATATACACATCTACTCAAGAAGAGTTTGACCAAGAATGTTTCCATTTCTTGGAATTGTTCTAACTTTTGCTTGTTCCTACGTTTCATCATAATCAGAATCACACAATGCTTTAGTTAAATCCCACACACACGTAATCTAAAGAATATATCAAAAGCCGAGTGGCTACTTAGTCAACCAAAGTCTAGTTTATTGCAGGAGAGAACAACCAACAAGGCAATAAAAGAGATTGATGACAAACATCTTACAAGCAATGGTGAATATAACAAGCAAATAAATCAATCAAAATGAGGAGATTTACTTGGAATATGCAGCAAACCGGTTTGGTTAACTCTCCTAAACCGTAAACTCAGGTGAAAGCATGCTGGAATTAGTATGCGTTTTTGACCAAAGAAACTCAGATTGTTTTGTTTTACGTTGTAATGCTCCATGCTGATTCCGTCCACAGAAATCAGAAAAAGTCTCTGATGTTGGTCAAAGTTGATTCATTCCGCAACGCTCTCTGTCTCTGCAATAAGGTTTGCCAAATTGTGTAGAATCTTATCATAACACAGATGAATGTTAGTGAGTCGTTTTACAGTAGAGCAAAGATGAATCCAAAATCGACGCCATGAAAAAAAAAGAAGTAATTTGAGAAATGGAGGTTTAGAATCACAAAGCCGTTGGTTAAAATGGTGTACCGGAAAGAAAAAAAAAAGGAAGACAAATTTTCCGGGTCGATTCATCTCGGCGCAAAACCGCCACAGCTCTAGACGGCAAATGAGAGCTGTTTATAAGAACACTCCGAAACTTGCATAACATCATCGTGTGAACGAAGAAAATCATCTGGAAATTCAATTTCAATGACAGAGTCTGAGAGAATCCCAGAAAAGAAAGAATAAAAATCCTGAAATCGATGGTGGTGAGTGGTGACTGGTGAGGAATGTTTGTTAGATAGAGAAGATGACCGGAAAGAAGAAGTGTGAGAGTGACGACGCTTATTGGGCTTTGGGCGTCCCAACAAGGTTAAATGGGCCAATTTTGGGACTTTAATGCAAAACCTCTTCGAATTGGGATGAATCCGTTTCGTAAAATCGAAATAGGGACTAAAATCGTAAATTAATAATCATATTAAAATTCGAACGTTACATTTGTATCAAAGAAAAGGAAACTTTATAATCAAGCAGAAACCTTAAAACCTAAATACTTGAAAAACCACAACAACCAAACAAGTCCTCTAAATCAAAGTGGTGATTAAAATTAAAAACCCTAAGCTATATATATACTGTTAAGAGGCATTTTCTTTCTCAC
This sequence comes from Noccaea bulbosa, assembly GCA_900406535.1. Taxonomy (NCBI): domain Eukaryota; kingdom Viridiplantae; phylum Streptophyta; class Magnoliopsida; order Brassicales; family Brassicaceae; genus Noccaea; species Noccaea bulbosa. The sequence goes on along the minus strand of OVBJ01001013.1, from coordinate 30,375 downwards.
TTTCGTTCTCATTCCCAATTTCTCTCTCTCTCTCTCTCTCTGATTTTTCATCTTTATCTCTCTAAGTGCTTGCTGAGCTTTGGTTCCGTTCCGAATTCCGATCATCATGTATTACAACGATCATCTAGCCGTTGCGGAGGAAGAGGTTACATCGCATAATTTCTGCTGTTTGGTTGATGCCGCCGTTATGCTATACGAAGAAGAAAAGGAAGAAAGCGACAAGAGGATTTTCCAACTTTTCCCGAGAAAAACAAGAACTGATCCGGTGAAGAAATTTGTCCCCAGAAGAAGAAACCCTCTTCAATTACCTTGCTCGTCACGAAACCCACTTCACAGACCTTCTTCTTCTTCATCGCTTCTTATCGACCTTAACACGATCCCGGCTGATGATGACGAGATGAACCCTAATGCTTCTTCATCTTCTCTCGACCTTAACATGATCGCGGCTGCTGATGACTCCGAGATGAAAAACCCACAAAACCCTAGTTGTTCTTCATCGTCTCTGAGGAATTACAAGATAGTAGCGGAGTCGAAAGATGCGGAGATGAGAAACCCTCAATCCCAATCGTCTCTGTCTTCTTGCCTAACAGAGAAGCCAAACCGCAAGAGACGTGCCGTGCAAGGTAATGGTGGTAAATCCAAGAAAGCAAAGATTGATACTTATTCATGGACAGGGAAAAAGACTCCTGAGTCGCTAATCCAGTTGATGAGAGACACGAGCGAGTCTGTGATAAAAAGGGGAGAGAGAAGTGGCTTGAAGCTGATTTTTCAGAGGAAACTGTTCAAAACAGATGTGAACCCTGGTGAGAGCCGTCTCTCCATGCCTTTCAACGAACTACTCTGTAAGGACTTCTTGACCCCCGCCGAGTTGAGAATCATAAGAGAAGACATCAACAATTCTAAGACGAAGAGGGGAATTGGAGCGATTCTCGTGGATGAAAGGAATGTAAAACATGGTGTGATGTTGAAGAGATGGGAGACGAAGAATGGAAGCTGGAACTATGCTTTGACTTGCGGTTGGAACGACATCGTAGAGGCTAATGGATTGAAACTCGACGACAACCTAAGTATTTGGTCTTTCAGATGGGGTGGACTTCTCTGTTTTGCACTTGTTACTCCTCCTCCCATGGAGTAGCTCTTCTCTTGCTCTCTGTCTCTGACAAGTTTCTTCTGTCTATTGAGACTATAACTTGATTGATCTATTCGCACAGCTAATATCTAATTTCAGGCGGTTATGGAGGTTTTTTGGTCTAGGAACTTGTTTAAATTGTGATTAGTGATTACCAAGATTTAAGTTTTGTCTTTGTTGTGTGTATGAATGAAGAAAGCATTTTGACGTGAATCTTGTTTCTTAATTGGTCTGCTTTACTTACTGCATTGATATTAATTCCTTAAAACAAAACCAATCTTTGATCCGTTGTGTAAATTTTTCACCTTCAATATATAGGGGCAAGCTCAAAACGAGTTAATAAACCAAAAAATTACAAGCGTCAAAGTTATGGTTTTGTTCAGTTCTCATCGTAGTAATTCTGCAGAACTTGCGTTCTCACAGACAAAGGAATGGTGACATGATGCACAGAGTCACTCCAAGTCAAGCTTCCGAAGTTAAAACCAGTGTTGATTTTGTGTGTGGTCGAGACTCTCACTTTAAAAGAGACCCTTTTCTTCTTAGAGTTGAATACTAACTTCTTTGGCGTCACAGTCACTCGAACTCCCAATGGTGTCTCGACCGCTACTTTATAGACCGAGTTGAGTGGTCCAACATTAGTGAGGGTTCTGGTGAGAGTGACTTCTTCGTTGAGGTTTGGGATTGTGATGGAAGGCAAGTTCAAATCCAGCACAGATGGTCTAGGATTCGAACAGACTGTTGTTCTTCCGACAAGCTGAGAGATTGCTGAGTCGGTGTAATCTTCAGAGCACATGTAGAGAACATAGTCTTCAAGGCCCAAGTCGTATACAAGACCTGGATTTGCAGCTTTCTCTGGATTCACAATGCCTCCACCATAGTCGAACGGATCAGCTAGCTTCCGAGGTGACCCTTCTGCAAAAACCTGTTCTCCAAACGGATCTGTTCTCCAAGCTGCAGAAGGTGCTTATCAAGATCAGTGTGTTCCTTTTCTGTGTTATTTAAATTTGATGAAGAAGATAATGAACCTGTAGTGACAATGGCTGATCTAATGGCGGCAGGAGACCAGTCACGGTGCAGAGCTTTGACAAGTGCAACAACTCCTGAAATTACAGGAGCCGCCATCGATGTTCCTGACAGCATAACGAATCCTCGGTCGTTGAAAGTGGAATTAGTGGTTGTAGCTGCCAATATGCTCACTCCTGGTGCTGCGATATCCGGCTGCATTCATATTATTGATAACATCTGAGGCAAGATATTATTATGAGTCTGAAATTAAAGAAGAACATGCAAGGATTCTCATATACTTTAAGGATCGCGGCTTCAATCGAATTTGGCCCTCTAGATGAGAAAGTTGCGACCTTTGTACCAACTGGTTGTCCAATGAGTGTTCTTGAAGGTTGTATCTTCACAACAGGAGATCTGCAAACCACAAGTCCAGCAAAACAGCAAAATATTGTTTATTTTCTTACCATATTAAGTTGTGAAGATCTTAGTCTAAATTTCCATACCCACTGGAACGTATGTAGAGAAGTATCTTAGTCCCGAGCTCGTAATCGACAGCAACACAGGGGAAATCATCTAGACATGGTCCGAGAGTGTGGCCTGGATGTCTTGCTATGATTACGCCGAGACCACCAGCTTCCTTCACAGAACTTGCAGCCTTTGATACAGAAGCACTGAAAGGTGATGTTGTGAAACACAACACGACTTTCCCAGCCATCGTAAGATTAGTGTTCAAGGAAAGCTCCTCACAAGTACTGCATTACAAGAACCAGGGTGATATCAGAGAGTTGATATTCTTCATACTGCAAGATTTGGTGAACACTGACTGAAACATAGTTCCTTCTAAAGAATTAGAAATTTAACATTACCCAGAGAAAGTTCCATTGCTATTCCCTGGTTTCTCTGGGTAAACCAAGCTAGTGAAGCCAAGTTCTTGACCAGTGTACATTGCCTGACCCTGCAATATAGTGACCAAACTCTCAATTAAGACACAAATCATCAAAAACGTTTTGAAAACATATAATATCAGTATATTGAATTGTTACCAATATCACTTTATTGTTCCCAAGTGTCATAGGCGTGGTAAAGGACCGGTCTAGAGTAGTTGCAGCCACAGTCACGATCCAAGGAGCCGTATTTGTCACGGTGTGAGCCTCAGGGCCAGAGTTACCACCAGCACAGACAACAGTGATACCTTTTAAGACTGCATGGAATGCTCCAGTACTTATCCCGTTGCGATTATCGGTTTCACCGTTCAGAGGAACCTCAGAGCCTAGAGAGAGAGACAGAACATCAACACCATCATGTATAGCCTCGTCCATAGCTTTCAAAATGTCAGCAGATGAACAAGTCGTCATGTCTAAATCATCCAGATACCAACAACCCTTGTACATTGCTATACGAGCACGAGGTGCACCACCACTCACAGTCCCTCCAGCTAGGCCCTTGTAGCTTATGTTGGGCACGTACGAACCGCCTGCGATGGTGGCAACATGAGTCCCGTGACCGTTAAGATCTCTAGGGGAAACAAAATCAAGTGACTCTTTGGAGTTTAAGCTTTCGTTCTCTGCTAGAAAACCATTGATGAAATACTTTGCTCCTATGAGCTTTTTGTTGCAGTGCGAGGAGTCAAACATCTCTCCTGATTCACAGCTTCCATTCCAGTGGCTTGGCACAGGCCCAATCCCATTGTCATTAAATACTTCAGATTCAGGCCATACTCCTTGCAACCACAGGAAACATTTTAGTCATATAGAGACGCTAAGAAGAGGAATCAAAAGTAACACGAGAATTGAGAAATCTGCAATGAGCAGAGAAGAAATGTAGAAATAAACACTCATACCTGTGTCAATGATACCAATGATAATTTCTTCACCCATATTTGCTTCATTGAGAAGATTGTTCGGATTGGTTGCAGAAAGGCCTAAGTAGTCCCAAGTCCGAGTTGTTTTCAGCTTGTAGAAACTATCCGGTACGACATGAACAACTTCAGGTAAATCTGTCACCAAAGAGCATTAGCAATATTAAAAAAAAAAAAAAAAATTGATTTTCTTGTTGAGACGATCAAAAGGTGTCTGATTTCTGAGATGCCAAGAAAATGTGAGAATAATAACGAGTACCGGCCAACTTCTTGGCTTGGGACATGGTAAGCTTGGCCGCAAAACCTGAGAAGCCATGTCTGTAACTGTACACCATTGAATCATGAGCATCCTCTTTACTGTAATCATGGGAACAAAATGCAAGAAATGTGAGTAACATTTTGAGACATAATATATATACTTGAGAAAGAGAAACTATTCTAACATACATACCTTCCAAGAAGTGACCACAACATCTGATGATGAGATTCCGTGACAAACTCTGGATCATCATGCTGCTTCTCCCCCAAATACACTATATGAACCTATTATTGATTATTACAACATAACCAACCAACTGTGTTAGTCAATGTTTAATGTTGTCTGAGAAAGAGAATTACATCCTAAATTCTCTGCAGTACCTTGCTTACATCACCGGCTCGTGCCACGAAAATGCTCTGCTCATTGAGAAATATTACCAAACTTAGTACCACCAAAATTGATGATCTATAATTCGTCATTCCAAGAAGAGAGTCAAAGAGAGAAAGAGAGAGAGAGATAGAGATGTAATTCTAATGAGAAAGAATAAGCATTTACATAAATGTCTCATAAAGACGTGTGTAGCCAAGATAGTTTCCAATCATTTTGAATTGTTCCTAAGGTTTTCATTATTGTCAGAATTACAAAATTTAATAATTACAGTCTATTTACAGACAACTAAAACCTAAAGAATATAACAAGCTGTGTGTTTTTTCGTCATAGTCTTAATTTAATGCAAAATATGAAGCACACACATCATCAAATAAAGCAAAGCAATGAGAGATCGATGATTGACCTCAACGAGTTGATTCCTGCTGAGTCAAACTTCTCTGGGTAGTCTGCACCACGATTAAAAAGATTGCTTCTTTTCCTAATTTCGTAGCTTCACTTGGCATCTTCCTTATTGTTTCTCTATTTTCCATGTTTGGAGCACTACGATTTTATAAAAACGGGACAAGGCTTAGTCAAAGTTAGCTTCACAACGCTCTCTGCAACAACCACATAATGTAATAAAATGTATCATCTTTCGCGGCGAATATCGAAGCTACAATCAGAAAGCCTAAAAATTTTGAAATGTCTGAAGAAAATCGAGGATCGGCACCTAGACTGAGATTGCCGGCGATTACACGGTGGCCGATTAATTTGTGAGCTGCCGATACGGAAATCCGTTGCGGCGGAGAACCGGCGAACTTGGTACTTCATTTTGAAAACGGAACATTCGACGGTGAGGATCAGAGACATTCTAAAAAACTGCAGAAGAGAAGAATCGTAGAGACTGGTGAAGAATGTTGTTGGATCAAGAGTGTCGAGGCAAACGCTTATTGGGCTTAGGCTTCTCTTACATTTTATAATGGGCTTTTCGATTATTCAATTGTACGATTGAACGCTTTAAGGTCGGTCAGGTTGGTTCGCAATCGGGTTATTCAGATCGGATAGATTTTGGTTTGGATTTCTCGGGTTATTGCTAATTTGGATTCGTGAAAATGGATCCGAATTCTGGCTGGATTTTTGTCGGTTTGGTTTGGTTCAGATTCTTAAAACTCCGGCCGGTATTGAAGCATAATCGCATTTGGTATTCTATTTTCCTTGATTCGATCATTAATTTTGGTTATTTTGATACTCTTACACTTGTCTTGGTTTTGTTTGGCTATTTTTACACTTAGAGCAAGATTATTGGTAAGAGACATAATTTGTCTCTTACCATTATTAAACTAATAAATTTAATTTAAGTTAGAATATGTATTCTGTTGGTGTTTTTATTTTATTTATTTTTTGTGAATTAAGTGGGGTGTATTGGAAAAGGTATTTTAGATGATTTGGGTGAATATGTATTCCGTTGACTCCAGATCCAAATACGCCTATTTCCTCAAAAACTGTAGTCTCCTTCTCCGGATTAACGATTGGAGAGTGTGTTTAGGCATATCGACTCGATCATCTTCGATTTCGAGTGGCGAGAGAGAACAGAGAGAATGGGAAAAAAAAAAAAAGACAGGTGGCACTAAAAAACGTCGCTTAAAGTCACCTATATAAGAAACGTTTTTAGCTTTTATTTCCTTTTTGATTTAAATAAATGGCTAACTTATGCTAAGAGACTGACTAAAAACGCCCGTTAATCATGCTCTTATATATTCTATGTGTTTTTTTTTTTTTTTTTGACATCATATATTCTATGTGTTAGAATTGGATTAGGAAACTTTATGTTCATGCTATCCATGTATAGATGTAGGTATTTGAGATTCTTATCAAATACAACTCAACTCAGTGACATGGATCTCAAACATTCGATAAGATTTATCAAACAAGAAATCAATTAGGAGCAAAGAAACCTGTGAACGAATCGAAACCAATCATTATATAATTACTGAAAAACACAAGACCACACAAAAACATTAAAATAAATCGTTGTGAAAACTGAAAATGATCAAGAAGGAGGAATTAGGGTTTCGAAGCAACGAAGTCCATCAAGCTCCGGCGCAAACCTTAATGCCTTCTCCATCAAACCCTTATTTGCTGTCTTCTCCATCATCACGGCTTCACCACCAGAGGAGGAAGAAGCAGAGGATCCATTAGAGGATATTGAATCAGGAGCGACTTTGTTCCTCATAATTATCTGTGCGCAGAAGGTGTCGAACAAACTGAACAACGAATTCATGATTTCTATAACAAAACGCTTTTTAGTTCGACTTGGAGAGAGCGAAAGAAAGAGATCCTTAAAACTTGAGAAGCTTTTATGAAGAAGAGACAAGAGGTTTGTTTATATAGAAAAGAAAACTTGGCTGTGTAAGTTGGTGTCGGATAAAATTAACCTCCAACGTTGTTTCCTTTTTTCTGTCCAAAAGGTAAAATTATTTTTCCTTTTCCGGTTAGGACTTGAGAGCGTGATATCCCACGCGCCGTAACCTTCCTTTTATTTTTGTTATAAAGACACATGGAATGGGAGTTTTAAACACTAAAAGCCGATCATAATCTTAAAACATTGTATAATTCAAGCTTTAAAGAATAAAGAAGAAGAAGATGAGATGTAAGTTTACAGCCTAATAACATTCAAAACATACAAGAATAGAAAAAAAGGAATCCCAAAAAAGAAAAAAGAATAGAGACAGGAAGAAGATTAAACTATATGACAGCTTCTGGTTAACACACAATTAATTAAACAGAAACAAATAAAAAAAACTACGAAAGCAAAAAAAAGAAACATAAAGAAATATTTAAATTAAAAAAAAAAAAAAAATAGAACTACAAAAACAATACAGCATTTTTAATAGCGTACGTGGTTTTCTTGGTTCTCAAGAAACTCAAAAAATGAAAATAAAAATAAAAGAGGTGCTGATCCAATTGTGACGCAATGCAATTCTAAATCCCGACTCATCCCAACATGGACCGAACAAACCATCGACATCACCTTCTTTGCCCGGCCCCCACTTGGATTCAAGCTCACGGTCAGAGCTTTGCCTTATTTCAAACCATTAACACTAACTCCTTCTTCGACTGTTTTTGATGTGGGACAATCTTAGGTTTATGGGCTTTTAAACCTTTAAAAGCTAGATTCTATGGTTAGATTTATTCAGTTTGAAAACGCGCATTACTATTGGTGAAAATTTATCTTATTTTTCAAGAAAATTGACTTGACATGCATGATCATAAGTGACTAAAAGTAATTATATGTTTTATATTTTCCTGCGATTTAGCAGCAACAAAATATACAACTCAAGAATTAGACAAAAGAAAAAATGGAATATTTGCACAAACCAATTAACAGAGATGGTCTGCCTTCAATTTATGTAAATTCAATACCAATGGTCTTTCTGAATATTGTTTTCACTTACATCGATGATTAATCTCCCAACAACATCCTATCCTATATCAAGAAGCCATAAACAAGGTTTCTCTTAAATTTGAAGTTACAATCACGTGAAAGGCTCTAGTGTTTGTGTTGCCAGCTTTATCATCGAGAGAGTCACATCCTGAGAATTTAACCCAAAACAAAAAAAAGTGTTATTCAAGAAAAGTGATTACGTAAAGTGGTTTGTAGTAAAGATATGATGGCTGTAATTAAATTACTTGTTTGCCTTCAAGATTTTCAGCCTTCCTATCCTGTAAAGTTTCATATATTAGTCCTTCTGAAATAATTATTTCATTTAGTTACTTGTAAGAAATATAAGAGGGAAAAGATATATATATGCATGCGACTTGCTAATTCGAAAATCAATGTAAAATTGCAAACACAGAAAACACAACTGGAAAATTGGACAGTTTGATAATTCTCATAAACAAAAATAATCTACAAAAGGTAATGGTCCAACGGTGATCGGACCATGTGGTAAGGTAAGTTGGACCGGGACGGATCTATAAATCTCAACATATTCACAGCCAGCGACGGAGGTGATCCTCTGACAACTGACACAAGACGCCACAGCCCGTCTGCCCTAGGAGTCGTGTGGGTCACCACAAGACTCAGCTACTAACTATGTTCGGTCCCGATCTATAAACCCGAACCACGAGCCCTCCCACTTTGGACCGACCCGAGGTCCCATTACCCTTAAGCCTCGACAAGGATATACCAAGCTCGGCGACCCGTTATCTGTTTTCTCCTCTTTATATGGAACTTTATTGTCTTCCCTTCTTTCAATGTGGGACTCTATACATGGCTTAACCACTAGGTTTTGGCCGAAAATCAGAGCAGAAATGTTTCTTCATAACTCATAAGCGCATCACATTTGATCTTCACAGTTTGTCACTTTCAATGCATTCAACATACATTATCTATGAACCCTACCAAGATCCCAAACTGTGAGATGACAAAACACATTCTCTACTTCATCTTCTAAGCCACAGACTGAATAACGAAAAGGGATGTACGCAATTTACAAGACTAGGCTAAAACAAAGAAAAGCTTGTAACTTTCAATTCATCTTAGTCGAACTCACGCGGCTCAGGTTCTCTGCAATAGCATCTCTGATCCTCCTCGACTCAATAAACGCTTCTCCTTCATAGCTCTTCGTCTCCTCCTCCTCCTCCTCCTCATCTTCTTCATCTTTCCTCATCTCACCAGCAACATCTCCATTCACACATTCCTCTGGTAATTCATAATCTCCACTATTCACAAGAAAGTTATGCAACAAGCAACACGTGGTTATCACAAACGGCAGGAACTCGATCGTCTCTGGCTTCCATTTCCTATCAAGAATCCTCCACCGAGCTCGAACCTTGTCAAACGCAATCTCAGCTGTGCTCAATGCACTGCGAACCACATTGTTGAATTCTCTGCGAGACGTCTCGAAACTGTCTTCTTCCTCGTTTAAGGAAGAGGAATCATAAGGAGTCATAAGCCATGGCAGTAACGGAAGACGAGAATCTCCAAGAATGTAAGGAGCCACTGAAATCCCTTTTCCAAGCTCGCAAGGAGCTCCATCTAAGAAGCTTCTAGATTCTGATTCTGCGATTGAGAAAAGCTTCGATTGCCGGAAAATGGCTTCTGGTTTCATGGTGCTTGGCCATCCAGCTGAGATATCGGCGAATCTGCCACTGGAATCAACGATTGCTTGAACAATCAGTGACCCTTTCGACCCTAGAAGCTTCCCATCTACCTTGAATCTCCCGAATCCCAACACACCGCAGCAATTCGGGAGCAGTCGAGGTGAGAAATCAGGTTTTGGATCATCTAATTGCCCTAATTTCTCGTTGATGAGTTTACAGACGGTTAAGAAAGCTCGGGAAGCGTCGGCGACGGAATCGAAGCCGAATCGGAGAAGGAGAGACTTGTAGGGAGCGTTGTGAGCGAGACGGAAGATTGTAGCCGCGAGGGAGGATGAAGGAAGCGACGGAGAATCGGAAGAGGAGAGGATAGAGAGGAGATGGAAGAAACTGGGTCGTGACATTCCGAAACAAATGTACCAGCGAGGATCGTCGTCTTCTACGGCGGAGGTTAAGAAGCGGTGGAACCACGTGGAAGCGGAGGTGGATGAGGGTGAAGGCGCGATTGGGAGAGATGAGACGAGGGATTCAAGGCGGAGATATTGGGATGGAGGGAGGAACAGATCGTTGGATTTGAGGAATGAGCGTGTCACGGCGGCGGCGGAAGAGAGACGGCTAAGCAGCTGGTCATTAAGACAGAGGTTTTCGGGTACATTTGTTGGATCTCTGTCGGAAGAGTTCACGAACGCCGGAGTTTCATTTGCAGCGGATTTCCCGATGAGGTACGAGTTTCCGGCGCCGGCGACCATTGCTTTCCCAACCAAAGTGAGATGGGATTATTAGTTTGGAAGGCGAGAGAGCAAGATGGGAATTATTTAGTTTGAGTAACCGGTTTTGGTTTAAGTATTCCGTATTTTTTAGTATTTCAATTTTAGAAATTAAGTATACCGAAGATAAAGCTGTTCGGTTCTGTATGGGTTTAGTTCCATTTCGAATTTGGTTTTTAATCAGTTACATCTTTAATGTTGTGATACAAGATTAGCGATATACACCGTAGTATAGCAAAAACTAATGAAAATTTGAAAAGGCGATGACGTATAACATGTGTATGTAACGTTCAGTATCAATATGACTACGTTTAATGAGTGTTTAGTCATTTTCCTAGAGATAGTTTTCAAATCACAAAAGTTGATAAACGCATCAAATATGATCTTCACAAGCTACAAAGTATTTGTTTCCATGTAGCGGCAAAATGGGAACAAACATAAACTCTATCTCTACAATATCATCTAATGCTGTTCATTGTCCATCACTTGATTTCACTATCCAAAAAATTACCTCCCTCGCCTAGAAAAATCCCTAGTCAGAAACAATCTTTCCGAACCCTAAATCCCAAACTTTCCACAGAGATCTGCCATAACAAGAAGATCAAACAACCCTCCAACCGAACCGAATCACCAGCTTTGAATTAAGAAAGAATACGTGTGTCATCATCACCTGCCAATCTGATATGAGAGAGTTTAAGGTATGACACTAATCCATATCAGTGCTCGACGTCTCAGCTACTGATTGCGTCTTTGTTTCACTTCTCACTCTTCGGTAGAACAGAACATATGCAGCCGAGTTTTTGATTTCAGACTCATTCACAGATGAAACATGACTGTCGTCAAAATGATACCATTTGTTTTCGTCAATCAACTGCAGGAAGAACAATAGTAGATAAAGGACAGAAGCACTATTAACAAGCAGAATAGAAAGTATATAACCTATTTTATAATGATCAAGTTATGAGACCAATCAAAGTCACTAACCTTAGCATAGGCAGTGTAGTGACCGCCACCAAGTCCACCGTAATGATTGCTAACGGCATAGAGTTCATATAGATAAGACTGGCCATTCTCGTTCTTCACGTACTTGCTCAAGTCTAGATCGTGAATTGGGAAATTCACAAACGTATCAATCTTGTTCTTGAGATATCTGCTATACGTGAACCTTTTTAAATGGAACACCAGAATATCTGGCAACTTCCACAGGTCTAGCTTTTTGTTCGCTTGTCTGTGTTCTTTGCAGCCCGGACAAAACCTGTTTCAGAATTCAGAATGGTGAGAAAAACGGTCAAGGCTTGAATCTCCCAAAATAGATCAGCTTATGCGACAACAAATTCAAGCTAAGAATACTATACCACATGTCGTCTGGTCCCAGAGGCTCTTCTGCTAGAAAGGCTTCCAAACATGAAAACAGAGATATCGCTTCTTGCCTCGTCTTCTTTGCAGAGAAACTTGTTTTATGAACCTCTGGAAGGTCACTCAAGTAGCTGGAATCATATTTTCCATGCTCAGTCTCATTCCACTCGACTAAAACCCTTGTAACGGTACCAGTGCTCACAGAAGACTCAGAGTGAAGTGGTTTGAAGTTCAATCCGCGTTCATCTGTCAAGAAGATCCTGAAAGATAACTCTCTATCAGATGCATCGTCTATCTCAGTATCCGGCGATGATATACTTCCGGATGTTTCGTCAGCAGCAGCATCAGGAAGGTGGCCATTTTCTACTCCGTTCTGAATCTTAGATGAGGCTTGAGCCCTGTGCAGAGGTGACAGAAATCCAGAGATAATTGCATCGATGTCAGCTCCACTTAGTGGTTCTGCGTTGTTGACGTAAGTGACAAAAGGAGTCCCAAAAAGCTTCACGTCTTTGCCTTTAACATTCTCCAGAACAGCCCTGTGGAATACAAGAGTTATGACCCATGAAGCTGAACCCAAGAGGAAAAATGTAAGAGTTTTTGAGTAATAGATAAAACCACACCGAGGATACTCACCTTTCCTGCCCTCCATGAAGGATTTCGAGTTTTGCTTTTCCTGATCCTTTTTGCATCTTATTAAACCGATACGCCACAATATGCTCATCATCTTTTATCACACTCAGTGACTCCAGTGGAGTCTCAAAATATCTAAAGACCTTGTGATCATATACCTGAGAAGACAATGCCAAACATTTGACAGCAATTTCAGCAAAAAAAGAAGAAGAGAAAAAGAGATGAAGGAAAAATATTAATGTAATATAAGAAAGGAACCCGCCAAGTCATACCTCTGCAAGTAAAAGGCTCTCATCATCGGTTAAGCAGCAAGCAGTACCTAATGCAGTAATAAGATCTCTACAAGATCCATGTTTAGGCACTGTTACAGTGTATGGCATCGGAAGACGACTTCCATCGCAATAAAACACCGTAACTGTCATTGGCCGCGTAAGTGTTGATGGCAAAGGTAAAGACAGGTACATGAAGGGATCAAAAGTGATTGAGATTTTTCCACAAACTGGACAAACCAGAGTTGACTTGTATTGACCCTGAAAGAAAAACACAGCATAAGAAAGGGTCAGGAAGATATAAGACAGAAACATCCAGTATTGTTAAAAAAAAAAAAAGAGAATGAAACAAGATGAACATTCAATGGGAGAATCAATTAAGAAACAGTTAGAGATACTTACTTGGCAGACGTTAACTATTACAGAATCATTCCGGGCCTTATGATAGTTCCAAAGCTCTTCAGCAACTTCATCATCAGGACGACTGTCAGAATCTTTAAGTTCAATGTAAGGTTTTCGTTTCACCTTGTTCAAATCTTCATGCAGCCCATCCAATAAGAAAGCAAGCAGTTCCTGAAACAACAATATCATACATCATCAAGAAGGGACGGAAAAGCATTATCTGTTTTTTTTTAACTGTCAAAGAGGAAAGGCAAGAACAACAACAACAATTATACACATTAGAGGAAGTGACTAACTTGAGAATCGTGCTGATTGTAACCACTAAACTGTGGAGCAAACCTAGCCAGTTTTGTCTTAAAAGCGCGCGGTGCAACTGCGTTCCTTCCTGATGACCATAATTTCTTCAACAGTTCACCAAATGCAATAGCCAGCTCACCCTGGATAATTAAGTGTTAGAAATTATACTCAGAAAGCGTGTCAATACCAACACATGAGGAAGTAGAAACAGCATTAAATATCAAACACTTACAGACATTCCTAAAGGATTATCTCTGTTTAAGTCCTCACTGTAATCTTGCAAGAAGTATTCAACAATTGGAGGCGTGTGGGCCAAACATTGAAGAGCACTATTCATAAAGCAGGTATTTCCCAAATTACTCAACCCTGCTAATCCTCCCTTCTCCCCTTTTCCAAGAATATTCAAAGAATCGCTGCCATCATCTTCAGAAGTAATTCTCGGAAAGAGACTAAACTTGGACGTTGTGGAATGACCATTAGATAGGGTTGGGCCCCCAGCAATTGTAACACGTGATCTTGAAGGTTCCAGAGGTACTAGAGCTAGCTCATTTCCTGCCGAGCTCGTAGCATATTGAGAAGAAGAGGACCCATCAACTTCAAGAAGAATCTGCATGGGATGCACCAGTCAAAGTCAAAGTCGAAGAGAAAGGAAAAAAAAAAAAAAACGTCAAATATAAGCGAGTTAAATGGGATTCAGTTTGAATCATGAATTCATGGATGCATTTCCTAACCAAGATGTTTTCGTTAGGAAAGATTCTAGATTATGACCCATAATCAATTTATGACAAAATGTACGGCAAGAGACAAAGGTAATTCATCAAGATTTGACAGATAAGTGTAACATACAGTACTCTAGATACTTACATCTTGGTCCATGTGAAGGCTAGACTCTTCCAGACACTTGTTAGATGAAGGATCCAAGAATACACCTTTCCTCTTACCATAGTAATCCCAGATGTGAGCCTGGGTATACAAATCAGTGTCAAGCAAATAATACATCTCCATAAAAACAATGCGCATATCAAAGAAAGACTTCAAACACACACCTTTTCTTGCGGTACCCCTGTCATAGCACAAACCTTCTCATAAAGTTCCCTTATAGAGGCCTAAAACACAAACAACCCATGTAAGAGAGGGACCAAAGTGGGGCCTTATAGTGAAACAGCAGAGTGTCTTTGTCTATGCATAAGCACCACTATAACTCCTACTGTAGCTCGAAGCAAAACTGAGTGAATAAGTAGTATGATATACCTGTTTTCCCAACCGTATTGCAGTTATACTTTCATCTCTTCCATCTGTCAACATAAGGCAGAGTGGGTAAACCTCTACACTATAACTCCTACTGTAAAACCCTTGACAGATCAACTTCCTTGGTATTGGAGGACCTCCACTATACCTGAAAGAAATAGAACAAGATTATGCCCTTGAAAAGCATTTTTTATCAATAACATTTGCAGGAGAAGAGCAGACGCATAAGGAAAGAGAATAAATGAAACAGTCATGCAGCTTTGACCAACAAAATCTGGACCTTGTCCCATGAGCAGAAAACATGAGTATGGAAACAAAAAACACAATTCAATCTAATGATGGAATAGAAGAAACGCCCACCATTCAGCAAGTCTTTTCCAAACTTCTTCAGGAACTAGAACGTAGTCTTCCCCTTCTACCAGCAATCTACGAAGTTGTGGATCACTAGTGTCGTTTCCATTTTCGATAACATCATGGTTTTCAATTGGTCCAGGCCTTGGAGCTTCCGATGGCTCTCCACTTGAACATTCGTTTGCTGGTTGCTCAACATATTTCTGCCAGCTTGTGTACCACCTGAAATAACACACAACTTTAGATTACCACTGAGAGTTGGTAAACTCATTCAGGACGCACACAACATGGCGAACATTCATATCCTCACTAAATCACAACACTATCGGACCTCATCCAGAGTCACAAGACTATCCATATAGAGACAGAGCAAATCGCTAGAGATTTGAGCAGGGGAGCATTACAACAACAACCATTCAATCAGTGGAGCACTTAGCATCAATCATTATAAGGGAAGCTACAAATTTCACAAAACCTATGAGTAGAACCACAAAATGAAGATCATGCAAGATACTGATTGGATCATGAGCTCAACAAAACGCTCCAAGCAGAATCAACGAAAAGCTAAAACCCTTATCATTCCCAGGGAGAAGGTAACAACAATTGCAATCTATCCAAAATCAGGAGAATCAAGACATTGCCCAAAGAAATCAAAGAGGAATCCAAGTACGGGACCTTTTAGAGATGACAAAATACAAGTTTCCTTCCTTCAAATTATCCTCCGACTCGGTAGTCAGGTCAGACACGACACGTCTCTCTTCTTCGGGAGTACACGGAAAATCGCAGACTCCGTTCTCAACCATGAAATCGGCGGAATTAGGAATCGTCATCTTCACCGATCAGTGACCAACAAAGAGAATCAAGATCTAACAAATTAAAAAAAAAACACCGATTCAATCGAGGAGGATACGAGATTTCAAAAACGAAATCTCAACGGGATCGGATGCAACAGAGACAAAAAAGAATCAACAACTCCAAGTCCAGAAAATGCGAATAGACGGGGAAAAAAAAATGTTTTCTTTCTGTCAAAGCAAGATCATTGACGACAAAAAGAAATGAATCGATGGAAGGAAAGAGAAATGGGATATACGTAAGAGCCCTAGATTGGAGGAGAGACAATGTGTGAGAGAGAAACGGGGACGTGTAAGCGATGATTTGGTATATAAATAGAGAGAAGAAGTCTTGTTTTCAGATTCACGATCCCATTTATGGCTTTTGTGGTGTCTCTCCAATAAACAACGCCCAATTTCCCAACCAGCACTATTTTTTTTTTTTTTTGACGGCCCCAACCAGCACTCAACCAAATTTTTCTATTTTTTCATGTACTAATCATATATTATGTCTTTCCATCTCTTGATTTTAAAAGATAAGTAGGACTTAACACTTGGGTTTAAATGATATATATATAGTTATAAAATTATATATATATATATATTTATATATTTATAATTTGTAAAATAGTTATAAATTGATACATATTTATGGTCTAATTCTTGATCAATTATTAACTTATATATATATATATATATATATATATAATTTACTATGCTAGAATTATTTTATTTATTTTGTAGTTAAATTTATGATAAATGCTATTATTATTCATAAAAAAGTTTAATAATACATACTACAATTTATATTGCATAAAAGTTATCAAATACTCCCTATATCCCATTTTATAAACTGTTTTGAATAAAACACATTAATCAATAAACCTACTTTAAAACAATAAAATATCATTTGATATATAGATAAAATACAATTTAACCAACCATAACAAAAAACATCAGAATATAATTGGCCACACAATATTTGATAAAGTAAAAATTGCATTAAAATGTGTAAAATGCTTATATTTAGAAACAAAAATATTTTCAAAACAACTTATAAAATAGGTCAGATGGAGTACTTGTTTTGAAAAAAATAGTAACTCATATTTCTATAGCAAAGTTACCACATTAATCTACCAATTCTACCACACAATATTTTTACTGCAAGTTACATCGGATTACAACACTTCTTGTTACTCAACTATAAAACTACTTATCAACTGAAACCTATATTTCGCAAAAACAGATTGGTTGCAAGTGGTTTTGGGAACTATATACCTTCTTTTGTTTGGCGAAGCATTTTTGTCGTTAATAAACTAATTAAATAAGAGGCTTGATAACTAAAGTACGACTCTACGAGGACGATATGGAACATGGTTCTCTTTTGGGTTGGATAGCTAAAGTACGAGGACGATATGGAACATTAATTCTAAGTCGTAAGACGTTTATAACTTATTGGAACCAAAGATTTAAAGCCTATTAACTGAATAAAATGTTGGATTATTGTGAAAAAAATAGGTTTTGACTCATGCAAAATAAATAAGAAGCAAAGTGAGCAGGGCGGCTTAGAGAGGGTTACAGTAGGTACGATGCACTAGGGACCTAGAAAAAAAGAAAAAAATTAGTATAAAAAATAGGGCACAAAACAAAAATTAGCATAGGAAAAAGGGTAAATTTAGTCAATATCGTCAAATGATCTGACAATTAATAATGTGACAGTATTAAGCAAAATTTAGGCGCGTGTATTACAGAGAAGCAGCAGACATTAATTGGGCGAGTGAATTAAAAGACAACATATTTAATACATATATGAAAAATATTCAGACTTTGATAACTAGCATGATACTTATCATGGTAACGATACCTTTAACGGTAATAAGCATTATAACAGCACTAAAAATTATGTTCTTTGCTAACAAATATCATATTATCTTGTTAATAAATACTATATTACCTTGCTAATAAAATATTTTTCCATCTTATAGCATCACTAATTTTTTCCATCTTATAACATAACAAATATCATATGGTAACGATACCTCCAAACCCTAAACCCTAAACCCTAAATCCTAAACCCTAAACCCAAAAGCCTAAAGCCTAAACCCAAAACCCTAAACTTTGAACCCCCCTAAAAAAAACTAAACCCTAACTCATATAGCCTAAACCCTATCCACTCCCCGCCTACACTAACTCCTCGCCTACCCTAACTCATTAATAAATTTGGTTAATTTTGTTAACATACAATAATGTTAATGATAACATTATGATTATCATGATAACACTATGATTACCGTGCTAACTAATATCCAGTTAGTTATCATATGGTAAACTTATCGTGTTAACTGTGTTATTGTGATAACAATCGTGCTAACTTGTTAATATTTCATTTAAAATATGAGTTATTCATTAGTAAATTTTGTTAAAATACAAGTTACTCTATAATATATCACCAAAATTATCGCTAACATCATGATTATCTATTTACTGGTGTTACCGTCATTATTTTCACCATCATCACCATCACGAAGCCCAAATCTGGGAAGAGAAGTGTTGTGTTATTGCCACCTAGCAATTATGTTATCGCGTTACGTTAGCGCAATAATTAAACTTTGTTAACAATACAACATATTTATTGATAACTATATTAATATCATGCTAACTATTTTATTTTCATGCTACCTATTTTTATAATAAATATTAATGTTTTAAAAAATTTTGCAATCCCACTTGCATGGAGGGGTATACTCGATTTTTTATTGTCAATAGTATTGGTCGAATAGTTGACACTGACCGCCATCTAATTTCCTAACTATCTGGGTATATCTATTGCAATTTCCCTAGGAAAGAAAAATCAAAAATGGCACATTAAAAAATATAGATTTGATTTTGCACTAAGGCTTATAAAATCTTTGAGCCGGCCTGAAAGTGAGTTAAATGAAGGAACACTTCATTTGCCCACATTGGAAAGGAAATTTTTTTTTCTCCTGGATAAATATAGTCATTTCCATAACAAGGTTCAATAGCTTTTAGTGAGAGACTGTATAAATTGAGAGAAAGGGGTCATTATGCAAAAACACAGCGCTCCGCCGCCGAGCCGGGCTTGGGCTTGGTCTTGCGGACTTTATCTCACAAAATACTATTCTTTTTAGGCCAAGTTAACGTTAACATTTTTGCATAATATCGAGAATAAATCTTCCAGAAACTTCTAGAAGATTGAGTTCAGATTTTCGGTTTGATTAACACGAAAATAAATATGGAATAAATTCATATTCCTTGTCGGCTGCTTTGCTTGCACGTCAAGTAAAAAAGATATTCTTCGATTTTTTTTTTTTCTTGTGCGTCGGGCATATCCCTTGCGGATCGAGTCTCCTCTCAACTATAAATAAAGGGTCTCAATTCTCTCATTATTCATTCACTCGATAATCTTCTCTCCAGCAAATCTCCTACATTTCTCTTCTTCTTCTCTAAACATAAGTGTCTCGAGATTATAGCGTAGAATAATAGTTCACAGATTCTATTAGGCCCGCGACTTTGGGCCGAACCCGAAGCTCGAAACTGTAACCGACCCGAAATAACCGACCCGAGTCGGGTTCGGGTTTGCTTAAATAACCGTTCGGTTTTGATGTTGATTTGAGTTCGGGTTCGGTTCGGATTATACCCGATAACCGAACAAATAACCGAAAACTGATAATTAAAAAATAAAAATTAACTCTAAACCTAAATTCACGACATTCTCCTCTCTTTTTTTTTTTTTTCACAGCCGACACCTCTTCTCTTCTTTTGCATCTTTGAAATCTCAATCATAATCTTCTTCTTCATCAATCTTCTTATGTGAAATCTTCTTTTTTATTCTCGAATTAATGAAGACGGATTTCAAATTGTTGTTGTTGTTGTTACCTCAGCATGAGGCTGACCAGGTTTGGGACAAAACCCTTCGCCAGTTTTATTCGAGGATAGCGATAAAGCTGGATTTGAGGTTCAAGGAGTGATGGAGGAAATCGGAATTGGGAGACGTGTGATCTGCCCAGTCACTTCCTCCGGCGGCCTCCTCTGGATCTCCGGTGCTGGTGCTCGCTGGATCCAGATCTGAAGAAGTCAATGAAGAAGATGGTGGACGATGGGGAGAAGGAAGCCATTAAACTCGCCGCTAGACGGAGGAAACGACGATTGGAGAACGTCGACGGCGAGTGAAGTCCCCACTTTCAGTTTTTTTACGCCGTGTGTCTTTAAAGACCGTTGGATCTTGCGTATTGCGGGAACCAGCGCGCATTTGAGCTCGGAATCTGCGGAAGAGAGGATCTCATTGCCGACGAGGAGGTAACGGATCTTGGTGGCGGGGTAAAACGGGAGGATGTTGGAACGGATCCAGTCGTCGGAGAGGGATTCGGATTTAGAGATGTTGACGATGAGCTCGTTCGGGACCATGACGGAAACGGCGATGTCGGTGGCGTTTAAGGAAGCCATTGAAGGAGAGGAAGAAGACGAATGAGAAGGAAGAATTTCGTCCAAAACAAAAAATAAAGGAAAAAGGAAGAAAATCTATTTTTTTGGGTTTTACCCGATTTTACCCGAACCCGAATATGTTTACCCGTATCCGATCCGAACCCGATCCAATAACCGAACGGTTACTAAAATCCCAAACCCGATTACCCGATACCCGATTTAACCGACCCGTACCCGAACGGTTAACCGAATTCCCAGGCCTAGATTCTATAATCGAGTGCCACTTGTCGAACCGCCACACTGCTGGAGATTTATTAAGTTAAGGAAAAATATCAAATCTCGCCTCTACGTATTCGTCTCTTTCCTTAAAAGTTTTCAATCGTTTTATTACTATATAATATCTCTATACTATAAGATTTTCATTCGTATTTTTCAATCTGATTTTTTGCGGTTCTACCGAACTAAGCAAAACCTTTTAAAGGTCAAAATACAATGGGAAGGAAAATGTATATCATATAAATTGTTTCGGAAAAGTTCTTCCTTTTTTCATTGTTATCAGTGTGTTGAAATGTTAAAGCCCGTCTTTGAACTTTTTTTTCTTCAAAAAAAAATTATGCCTATATATCAATTTTCGTTGAGGATGAAGAAAGCTTTTCTGGTGGATTAACTATAAGATGATTGTATTTTTTTTGTTTATAGATTTAAAATTTTGGTGGCAGGAAAAAGATCTCTTGTATTCTCTTGTATCATGAATGGGGAGATTCATACCCATTTTCCCATTTAAGAGTTATATGGACTTGCACAGTACCAAAAACATAAAATCGGTTTCCCTTTTGTGTATATAAGCACCGAGTACAAGTAAATAACAATACCACAGTTACTTTGAAGTGAACGATAATCTAAACTACAATCATAGAAGTCAAGTTGTGTGGTGAACATGCCGAAACGAGATTTAAAAGATAGTTGGCAATGGCATGGCATACGTGATGTAGAAAGTATAAAAGTGAAATAACATCCTAAGTAAACTTAGATTGAAGAAGATATTCAGTTCTCGTCTAACGTCATGTAAACTTTTAATTTAAGAAAATTAAAGTACATTCTGAAACATATTTTAATTATCAAATTAAAATTTACTGCACAATATATTTGTGGTAACAAACTACTTCCTTCACAGTTTCAGCTTCGAATGGCGCGAGTTACCATATAACTTCTAACTCATATTTAAACTTTTGTGCTCTGAATTTGCAACACATATTGAGGTTTTACTAAGCCACGAAATGAGTATTCGTTCGTTTTCTCTGCTTTGACTTCCCACAATATTTTTAAACTTGTGCATTTATAGAACTTTCACTGTTTTATTTACATTTTAGAAATGATCATAGTAATTGAGAAAAAATGAATTAGTCTTGACGTTATATATCAGATAAGTGAAACACCTGAAATTGTGTAAAACTAGATCCCTGTGAAACACCTGAAATTGTGTACTAGATCCCTTTAAATCGGAACGAATTAAGGAGACCCGCATCTTAAATTAGATATACACATCTAAATGTTTCTTATATAAGAGTGATTTGTTCTTTCTTGCTAAAATTTGTAAAAACACCATCAGTTCATATCTACCATCTAAGATGGGAAACTCCTTTCAGCCTAAGTTCACCGTTCTACTTATCTTAAATCGTACTATCGTAGTTCTATAATATCAGGTTTATCTCTTTCATGTCTATTTCATACCAACCTTAGAAAACTGAGTTAAACCGTTTTGTTAGACCTAAGAAAGTAAGAAACCAATCCCCGAATCTAATTATGGAATTTCTTCATTTTTGGGTTAATTGCATAATTTATAAAATAGCATGGCCTTAATAAATTATCACAAATCATTGGGTATAAATTGATGATTATACATACTTCCTTTGCATCTTTTTCATCATCAATTATTTTTGCTTTGTGCCGTGTAGGTTTTGTTGTTTCGTAAATTTTGATGTTTTGTAGCTTTCTTTGTAAATACACGATATTTTGAATTCTGTCCATATAAGTGTTATTTTTAGTTACAATGATAAAAACAAAAAAATAGATTTGAATCAGAAAAGAATGTATAGTATATATAAAAAAATTCATTAATATTGACGAAACTCCTCAAAACATATGATCAAATATGTAACATATTGGTTCGTACAGTTATGGTCGATGTATGATCTGTGTTCAGACTCTCATACTGTTGTTGATAAAAAAACAAAATACATAACCTGAAACTTTATGCTTTAATATTACAGGAGTGGTGGGAAATATACACAAGAACGGAAAATTATGTTATGATAAACTTCCAGAAAAAGAAATCCGATATATATTAATGGAGAATGTAATCAGATTTGTCTGCAGAAGAAGAAAGAAGCCGGGCATTGTATATACTTATGGCAAACAAGTAAAAAATGGAGGTGCCACTGCTTTCATCGTTGCCCTACTTCATTGCGTTTTAAGGAATATTTTCAAAACTACACATTTTTGTGTCAATTTTCAAAACTATATACATTTTCAAAATTATACTCTAAACCCTAAAATATAAAACCTAAACTCAAAAATCTAACATTAAACCCTTAAATCTAAACCCTAAACCCCAAAATTTAAACCTTAGTTAAAGTACACATTTTTGGATGTCAATTTTCAAAAGTACACTTTGAAAGTGTTTATTTTCAAAAGTACACTTTGAAAGTGTCTATTTTCAAAAGTACATTTTTTATTGAATAAAAGAACTCTAAACCCTAAAATATAAACTTCAAACCCTAAAATCTAACTTTGAATCCTTAAATCTAAACTGCAAACCCCAAAATCTAAACCCTAATCAAAGATTAGTGAACACAAACTTATATATTAAAATTAGAAAAAAATGTAGTTTTAAAAATTGTCACACTAAATGTGTAGTTTTGAAAATTTACACCCTATAAGAGGTGTATTTCTTAAAATTTCTCAACTTATATATTAAAATTTGTAAAAGGTGTAGTTTTTAAAATTAACACAAGAGTAGTTTTGAAAATTAGCGCTCCAAGAGGTATATTTAAAAAAAATTATCTGTTTTATTTGCACTAGAGTTCAAATAATATTTTTAAGAAAGTAATATAAACATGTATCTGAAGTTTATGGTCTAATGATTTGTATTATTATTATTATTTTTTAATATAATGGATACTCTATACTACTATTAATTGAAAAGTACATTCTAATGTTTGGTTACAATAATAAAAGAAAAAAATTGTTTGGATATAAGAATAAGAGATAAAACTGTTTGGATACAAGAATAATAACTTAAAACAAACCGATAGTTCAGTCAAACCAAAAATTGAATATATTAATTGATTGGGTCGAAAAAAATGGAAATATATTTAAAATCCCAAAATTTTTTGAAATTTTTAATAATTATTATTAAATTATTATTATTATTATTATTAACATGTTCATCAACTATTATTATTGTGTTTTTTTCTTTTACGAATTTAATAATTTATTTTCACAGGTTGAATAAATTTCACGGGTTTAATGGGTTCAACAAGTTATTAAAGTTATACGGATTGCATAATTTTCTTCTACGGATTAAAAATAGTTATTTCACTGAATAATTTTTTTATGTTCGATAAATTTTTGCGGATTGAATATTTTTTTCTACGAGTTAAATAATTTTTTTTGCGGGTTCAATAATATCATTTTACGGTTATTTAATTTTATTTTACGGATTGAATAAGTTATACGAATTGAATAATTTATTTTTATGGGTTAAATATGTTTGGTTCACTGAATGATTTTTGACACATGTTGGATAATATTTTACGAATTGAATAATTTTTCTACGGGTTGAATAATTTTCTTTTGCGGATTCAATAATATCTTTTACGGGTTAAATAATTTTATTTTACAGGTTGATTAAGTTTTACGAATGAATAATTTTCTTTTATGGATGAATATATTTATTTCACTGAATGATTTTTTGACAAATGTTGGATACTTTTTTATGGATTGTATAATTTTTTTCTACGGGTTAAATGTATTTTTGCGGGTCCAATAATATCTTTTTATGGGTTGAATAATTTTATTTTACGGGTTAAATAAATAATACAGATTGAATAACTTTTTTACGCGTTAAATATGTTTATTTCACTATTATTTGTTTATATTTTTAATATTTTCGATGAAAACACAACGCACCACCGCGTAGATGCGCGGGTTCTCTACTAGTTTGTATTATTGTTGCTGCCGAATTGTAATATGAATTCAAAATTAGGCTTTGATTGGTAAAGCATTTAGAAGAGCATTAGGCTTATAGAACATAAGCATGGTGCTGTTAAAACTGTATGCTATTGACTAATATATATTTTTTGTGATTGGCAGATCTGTGAGCTATTTTATTATAAATTTTTGTTAAAATATTTAATATGTATAATGATATTTATTTTAATGCATTACATATATATTATATATATATTCTATAAATAACATAATATATTTTTTAATCTTTTATAAATTATTTAATAATTATTTCACATTTAAATTATATTTATTAAAAACATTATGTTATTAAATTATTATTTTATAAATAATACATTAATGATAAAAGTAAGTTACAAAACTATAATACTGTAAATTTAATATAAATAGAATTTTTTATTTTTATCATAATAAATAAATAAAATATAATTATTTTAATATTGTTTAAATATTTTAAAGTCTCTATGCTTTTTGGAAATGCTACATTTCTAAGCAGGAAGGTAATGAGCATTTAGAGCATTGGCGGTTTCGAAATACTTTCCTAATTAAATACTCTCTTAAGAAAAGTTGATTGGATTACAAATAGTATAATGTTTTTCTAAATGTTCTACCAATCAAGACCTTAGTAATATGCAAACTGATGATGTTTGTGGTATCAACACACTGGTTGTGTTTTTTTTTTTTTTTTTATCTTATCCAAAAATAACCAGATAGATGCAAAATTATAACTAAATGTGAAAGAAATATAATAGGGATGAGATCATTTATTTCTCAAACTTCTTGGATTCAATAAAACTTAGTCAGAATTTCTTTTTCTTTGCTAATAGGGGATCGAGTCATCTAATTCATGTGCAGAGCTTACCGAATTATAGGAGTTCAATGGTTATGAATTTTCTAAATATTTCTATCTCAGGTGATCATGCCAAACTCATAGGTCATTTACCTTAACGATTATGAAGACTGAATTCTCAATCTAATTAACTGATTATTGAGCATATTCATTTAGACTACTATTGGTGTTCACCAATGACAGCTTGGTGACCAAAGCGGGTGCTACATTATTCTCCAACGGATATATCATGACCGTTACAAGTTACACACCTACCAATGTTTTTGGTCGCTATTTCGGTTGCCATTTTGAATTAAGTGAGTGACTACTGCTTTCTCTAACGGCTACATGACCGTTACTTGGCCACTACTTTCTCTATATATATGCACGACACCAATCTGTCTCCACATTCTCAAACGAATTAAAATAATCAAAACTCTCGTCTCTTCTTGCTTTCCAAAATGTCTTCTTCCCCACGAAATTTGTTACGCGAGAGAGAGTGGATGTATAAAAGGTTAGATCCGTTGACCGATGATGTTTCCGATGAGTTTCTTGAAGGGCTAAACTCATTTTTCCTCTGTGCACAAAATGATGAGAAATCGGAAACTATCTTGTGTCCGTGTTCTCGATGTAAAAACAAGAAGCGTCAAGATGCAAATACCGTGAGGCGTCACTTGTATGCAATAGGTTTCACCGATAACTACTATTTGTGGACGTCGCACGGAGAGAGCATTGCCGGGGAAGGTTCTACGAGTGGTGCACTACCGGAAGCTGGTTCTCAACGATATTTGGAGATGTTGGCAGTGGCAAAAGGACCTCTCTACGAGGGATGTAAAGAAGGGTTATCTCCGTTGTCGATGATCACTGGTCTTATGGATATTAAGACAACGTATGATCTTTCGGAGGATTGCGTGGATGCACTGTTGCAATATATGAACAATATGCTTCCACGGGGTCATAAAGCTCCAAAATCATACTACGAGGCGGAGGTATTAATGAAGTTATTTGGAATGCCACCGAATTGATCAGTGATGATTTCTTGTAGTGGCAGGATAAGAAACTATGATTCTTGATCGTTAAAAGTTTAAAACCTTTAGTTTGGCCATTCTAGCTTTGTGTTTGTGTTATTCCATAAGCTTGACGATGAGAGATCAAGAACCAAAGATTCAATGTAAATACTAGAAGAAAGGAATCTCTCAGTTTGCTTCTCATCCAAGAAACAATCAAATTTTCTTGCAAAGCAGTCGAGATTCTTTTCTTTTTCTTTCAAGAGTAAATGTTTTAGTTATTGTAATGCAAACGAAAGAAAAGTTCATTGGCAATTTTGTTCCATCAAGCACAAAAGTTCTTCAAAGATTACATCTTCTCCTTTACTTCTAAACAAATTAGCAACTCTCTCACCAACGCTTTTCATGATATTCATAACATGTTTGGTTTCTTAACCTTTAATTGGTTAAATCTTGAGTATAAAGGTTAAGAAACCAAACTAGTGAAAAGTTAGAAACCTAAGCATTTTCACAGCAAGACCTCGATCTTTATATACAGTTAAATATTAGATCTTCATAGCAAGAATTCTAATTCTAAATTCTGATTTCCTAAAAAAAAAAAAGGATTCTGATTTCTTAAGAGTCGATAGTAGATATAAAAAAATGCTAATGGATTAGAAAGAAAATTGAAANAAAAAAAAAAAAAAAAAAAAAAAAAAAAAAAAAAAAAAAAAAAAAAAAAAAAAAACTAAAAATTTTGATTAAGAAGATAACAACTCTTGGTTGTGGAGACACAAGAAACACATAATTAATGAGCCTTGTTGTTTCATCCTAATCAAAGTCTTCCTATAGCACTGTTGTAAGAATCTTCTTCCTCTTTGTCTACAACTCTAACCTTCTTCTTCACCCAATCTTCACAATCTTCTTTTCTCCTCTTATTTGTAATCAAAGGACAAATCAAGCTCTTCGCTTTGTTTACATCCTCACTCTGAGAATCTCCCATCTCAATCTCTCTACAACCCAAATTTCTTTTGTCTTTTACGCCAAGCTTCTCTTCGTTAGTAGGAGAAGCAGATAACAAAACTCCACCACAACTACTATATTCTTGATCTTGATCTTGAAACTCTCTATACTGAAACTTAAACTTCTTAGGCACATAACCACTACATTTCCACAGCTGACGACTAAAAACCGACGAAAAACTCTCGAACAGAGCCAAATCACCACCAGGAACTCCTTGCACATGAACCCTTTCTTCGATTGGGATCTCTTTACACGCCCTGAAACCACGATTCAGTGAAATGTTACGACTCTGCGTCGACAAATCCTCCACTCTCATGGCCTCTGATGTAACCAATAACTTAGCTTTAGCATTAGCAGCAGCAGCAGCAGCAGAGACTTCGTCGTCGTTGTTTTTGATGGTCTTACACTTGTGGCAAACAAACAGATCATCTCCTTTAACGTAACGAGAGCACCACGTGTGCACCCAAACGCCACACTCGTCACAATTCACCATCTCTTTCCCATCATCGAAATTGACTCCGCAAACGCAATCCACAGTCCAAGCTCCATCGACCCATTCCTCGTGCGGTTTCATTATCCCAAAATCAAAACCGGTTACGAAAAAGGAGAAAACCCTAACGCCCAGTTTCTCGGATTCGTTCACCGATTTACCCAATTCGTCGTCTCTTCTAAACGTTTCGAAACGATACGTTCTCTGTTCAAAAAAAAAAACTCAAATTCGCCCGCGAATGGGGATCAACGACGATAGCAGTATTTGAGATTCCCGATGGTATAAACAAAGCTCGACGTGTATGTATGATGATTCTCGACTCCGATTTCTGAACGGAGAGATTCGTGAAGAAGAGAAGGACGAGGATTCTTCACACGAAGATAGATTTGATAAGACGACGGAAACTGGAAATTTTCCCATTATGAATTTTTGTTCATGTGATACTTTATGGGCTTTAGTGAATTAATGGCCTGGGCTTAGAGGATGGATAATATTACTCTCTTCCGTTCTTTTTTCTACGAAATTTGTTTTCGACTCTCTTTTTTTATTTTTTTGCTTTTAATATGTAATTAAAAAAAAATATTTTAAATGTATGGAAATTTTGAGCCAACCAAACTAAAACACAAAAAAAAAAATTTAAATCAAATATTGCATAAACAAACATTTTCTTTAATTATTATTTATTTGTTTTTTAATCACTTTTTTTCCCAGCGATGTATATAGTTCATGATGTTTCGAAATGTGTTACATATTAGAGATGAGAGTTTAGGATTGGAAGAAGTATTATTTACTCTCATAGAATGTTACATATGTTTATATAGGGAAAAGATATTAGAGCTAATTAACCTAGTTTCCATAGATACAAATATATTAATAATTACAAATATATTCAAAGATATTGTGGATCATTCAGGATCCTTTTATATTACAATCTTAGTACTAATTTAGATAAAAATAATTTAATTTCAAATATTCAAGATTGATGTAAGACAGGAAAGAAAAGAAAAATTACGTGTGTTTTCGCTTTTCATGTTTAGAAAAACAACCACCGACTAAGATTGGACCCGATCATCGGTCTGGCGATTCAGTGACTAAATTAGTGAATTACCAATACCTCAATCATAATAACAAAATTCTCCAGGTTTTCAAAAATATTTTTATCCTGCGCACACAAGACATGTATGTAGTTAACAACTAGGAAAGGAAAGTATTATTCGGTGATACCAAATAACTTTCCAAGTAGAAGAGACAAACAATATAAATGAGATTTGGTATTTTGGTTGTTGCTACGAAACTAAAATGTCTAGTACGATTCGATTTCCGAAAAAATAATACAAGACAAGAGTTTGGTAGCTATTGAGTGGATAGAATAATAATTAGGCAGCACAATTTAAAATGTAAACCAAAGGAATATTATATTTCTAACAACACTGTTCAGTCTTGTTTTTCAATTAACAACAGAGCACAAGTATTTATTTCCGAACGATTTTAACCTTTATCAATTCAGAAACAACTCATCACCAAAAATATTTATATTCTAATTTTCTATAGTATCGAATATAAAACAATCATATGTCGTATCTGTTCTTGAAATATATTAGTTTGTCACATTTTATAACTAGATATAGGAGTATGTTACAACAGCTATGGGTCGTATTTTAAAAATATTTTATACATCCATTCTTTGAATAAGTCTCAGATATACCACACATTTTATGTTTTCTTTTCTAAATTGATCATCGAAACCTTGAAATTTAAGGATACCACTAATTTTAGGTTTATGCACGGGTTTCTAGAACCTTAATGAAAATATCATAAATGATTTAACCCTTACTAAGGAGCAAGGACTATTGTCTAAAAGATTTGATATAACTGCTTTGGTATTTTTGGAATATTTCAAAAAGTGGTTTTATGGTATTTTAGGGTATCTCTTTATCTAATTACTAGGGTTGGACCCGCGCCATGCACGGGGTGATATTTTATTCTAATATCTTTTAGCTTAAAGATGTCTATTTACATAACTCGAAATCTTATGCGATATATTAATTTGATGGTTTGGTTCTTGTCTTCGTTTTACAATGTGTAAATTAAACATTTTAAATATTTTTTTTTTTTTAAAAGTAAAAAACAAAATTACATATGATTAAATTGAGTGAAAGACATAAAAATCAAATGACTATAGTATAATAAGATAGTTAAAATAACAAATCAAATGATTACATTTAAACTGTTATTATTTTTAAAATTTGTAAGATTGTATGTATTGTTTTTAATAGTTACGGTTAAATATGGTATGATGTTTTTTTTATCTGAAAATAAAAGAAATATTATGCAAATTAAATTCAAAATTGCTAATATTATATATATGTTATGTTCAATATGTACTAAATAAAATCATTGCTCAAAAACACTATAATTTATGATTGATTTTTTTTTTTGTCAACTATTTATGGTTGATTTATAGGCTAATTTATAATTAA
>OVBJ01001012.1:0-36173 GCA_900406535.1 Noccaea bulbosa | reverse complement strand
ATGCCGTCCGATACCATTTCTAAAACAACTCTCTGGTTCACGGATGTTACACAGCAGATTATAAGCAATGCTCAAATGCGTCGGAAGATACATCACAGCCTGGCCGGATTTTTGTAGCCTAGTCACGATCAACTGTGAGATCAAATGTGACGTTGAAAACCAACTTCTTCCTCCGAGATTTGATGAATCGAATGCGGTTGTATCTTGAATTTTCGTATAGACAGAAGCGCAAGATAACAAATTGGTAAGAAAGTTGTAAAGCTTACTCAGATGTGAGTCCGAGAAGAATCCGCTTCTCATGGAGAAGGGAAAAGGTGGAAAAGTTCTCTCCCTGTGAAGGGAGGAAGGTGGAAGCGATCTCTCCGTGCCAATGGAGGAGGTTGGAATGTTTAACAATTCCCAAACAAAAAGAATTGAAAACATTCCGGCATTGAGTCTTCGGACAAATTCACGAAGTTGTGAGACCTTACTGTCAAAATGAGCCACAAAGCACGTTGAAAAGAACATACCCATAAAAGTTGTGGGAGAAGCCCAATAATTAAGAACAATGAGCCTTAGATGGTCGATGGAGATAGGATTCGGGAAGGTGAGAGAGTAGTCGCCGGTGGACCAAGGTTGGCAGTCGGAATCGCTCCACCGGATCAGTTCATCGCCGGGAAAAATGTTGAAGCACAGACCGAATCCCGCAAGCCAGGCCGCAACAGTAATGACCGGTATAAGATCTGGTGAGAGAGCAGCAACTACGACAACACTTGGAATGAAATAGCTGGTCGGAAAGAGGGAGGAAGGTGGCCGTAGATCTGGTGGTGGTTCCGGCGGAGGTTTCGTGAGATCCAGGGAGAATCTCACTCGGAGGTGCGAGAGATTCGGTGCACGAACTTCAGGCTCCAGAGGGATGACAGAAAGAGACGACGAAAGCTCCGACCTCGAGAGCTCTGTGTGTCCCCTCGCGACAGTCTCTAGAGAAGAAGAGATGCGGCCGAGAAACAAAAATGCGAGAAGAAAAAAGGTGAGCGACGGAGTCACCAACGGAAAGAGCACAGAAGACATCGGACACCAAGGTGAAGCCCGGGAAAGAGGGAGCCGAGCTCCGATTTCAGGAACAGAGACTCCGGTGAAGGAGAATCGGTCCGAAATCGGAGCTGAGTAGGGGGCGACGGCTGTCTTGGAGTTTGTGCCTGAGAGAATTTTGAAACTAGGGCGAACTGGTATTAATATGCATTATTTGAATTTGGATGGTGATATTCAACGGTATTAGCCCAAATAATTTAGATTTATTTCAAAAATGAATTCATTAATTACGACTATATTCGATTTGAGACTTGGGTATAATGCAAATGTATATATACTGCAATTTGATTTTAATTGCATTTGGGTATTAGTCATACGACTAATTACATTAATTGCAGTATATATACATGGATATTCGATTTTAATTACATTTGGGTATTAGTCATACATTTGATTTTAATTGCAGTATATTTGATTTTAATTGCATCTGGGATTTCAAGTTTAGCCCAGATTCGATTTACGACTATACCCCAAATGTATATATACTGCAATTTGGTTTTCACAGTGCATAATGATTGGTTGATCCTCTCGTATTCCCAAATTACCAAGAGTTGACCTAGGCCATATTAACTTTCTAATGCAATTAATCTAAGCAATAAAATAACTTTACTGTAAACAAAAATTCCTTACCATTTTCTTTCTTTTGCCAAAGATCAGTAAAATCCGAATGAGTATAACTTATAGTAAAAAAAAAGAAGGGATTTGGCCGTCAATAAATGAGTCAAAGACCTTTCTTTTGAGGAAGAGTGTTAAAAATATCACATCTAAAATTAGAAGGAGCATTTTCATTCAACAATCTTTCTTCATACTGTCATACATCGGCAAAAATCATTGATTTCTAGAAAATAAAATTATTGAAGAATTTATGTCCACAAAAATTGTCTCTAGAGTCCAAAAGAAGTATGCGAACCCAACGATAAATCCAGCCGATTATAAGGAATCTCGAAAGTGCAACGATCGCTCTCTTCTTCTTCTCTTCTCGATGTGTTCGTCATGAGATAGATAATTGAGCCAACAGATGTTTCGAAAGCCTCTGAATTGTCCAGAGTCTTGTTACTTCCTTCCTTACGTGATCTCTCACGTGACACATCCCTTACTTCTTCCTTCTCCTTGCTTTCTTCAGCAGTACTCTTTACGACATGTCTATCGAGAAACTGCTTGAACCAATAGACAGAGTCTTTGGCATACCGCTCGAGATTGTTATCGTAGTCAACATAATACAAACCGAATCTAGTAGAATATCCATGCTCCCACTCGAAGTTGTCTAGTAAAGACCACGTGTAATATCCTCGTACGTCACATCCATCCTCTCTGTTATAACATGGAAAATTATTTTTAATGTATAAAAAAAAAATTATTTTCGTTTGAAACAATCGAAATCTATTTTATGAAATTGTGGACCAGCATTTACATTATAGCTTTGTGGAGTTGTCGGAGATGGTCCTCAAGGTACTGTATCCTAAATGTGTCGTTCAGAATCTCCTCTCGTGATTTTGTACCGTCATCGTAGTCATTAACTCCTACAGAAAAAAAAAANACCCCAAAAAAAAAAAAAAAAAAAAAAAAAAAAAATTATCAAAAGAAAAGAAAAAAACAAATAAATTAATAAAAAGGTAAACTTTTACAGTATAAAAAAAATCTCACCGTTCTCTTTTATATAGACTGTAGGGTTATTGTATTTATCTTTGATGTAGTTAAGAACTTTTCGTAACCCTTCAGGCACTGATAGGATTATGCCTCGATCTTCCTGTGTGAGTAAAAAACAAAACATGAATATTCTTAAAATCTATGTGACGTTGCTATGACAATTATTTTTTAACCACTAGTTAAAAAGTTACGTACCTTTGGTCCCATTAGGTGATTACTGTGATTTGTTACTGTTAAAAAACACATAGACATAAATACAAGTTTAGGAATTTATTGGATTTCAGTAATAAAAAGAAACAAAATTATATATTCGTAAATACGAATATTAAAATTAGCATTCTTACCTCTCCATTCGAGCTGTTGATCAGTTTTGAATCGAGGTCGGGCAGGGTCGACGTAAGGAAGATGAGCAACGTAGCGACCGGTATAATAGTTTATTCCAATGAAATCCGATGAATTTCTCAACATTTTGGATTGTTCAGTGGTGAAAGAAGGCAATTTGTTTCCGGCCTGCTTCTTCATTTTTTCTGGATAATCTCCGTGGATAACTGGATCTAAATACCTGATATACATATTCAAAAATATTATTTTATTATTACAAGAATATTAACATGTTTTGCGTTTTCTAATCTAAAGTATATAACAGCTTACCAGTCTAGTTCAAGAGCAAGAGCTCGTTTAACAGCTTCCTTGTCAGCGGGAGAAGTAGAGTCATAAGGTTCAAACCACATAGGCGATAAAACTATCCCAATCTTACTGTCTTGTGAAATCTATCACACAAAAAAAGAAGATTAATTTATATAATTATAACTAAATAAAATAATCAAGATATATATTATTTAAATTAAATTAGATCTTCTGTATATGGACCTTGTTACTTTTCCGGAACTCTTGTACAGCTGCGGCATGAGCAAGAAGAAGATGGTGCGACGCAATGTAAGGCTCGATAGCCGAATCACCGGCTTGACACTGACTATTCACCCATTTCGAGCAACGTCCAACCGCTTTGTTGCCAGTATCATAGGCCGAAACACTTATGATTTTAGGCTCGTTGATAGTTGTCCACATTTTAACCTTGTCTCCAAATTCTTCAAAACATACTCTTGAAAAATCTCGAAAATCTTCGCTGTTTAAGAGAATTCCACAAAAANAAAATTCCAAAAAAAAAAAAAAAAAAAATTAGTATTGATTTCTTTTATGTGCAAGCATGTGAATGATGTACGTATAACCATAAAGATTTACAGACAGTTAATCGTATATGAATATGTTCGCTTACACTATTTGAGGGCTTAAAAAACCACCATACTCGTCCTCGAGAACTTGAGGATGGTCCCAATGATAAAGAGACACCGAAGGTTCAATGCCTACATATACATATATTTGTTCATCGGCTTATATGTACTATAAGACCATGTAACGTATATCAGTTAATTAGTCAAGTTACCATTAGCAACAAGCTCGTCGATGAGAGCGTTGTAGAATTGTACACCTTCTTTGTTTACTCCATCCTTTACCTTCCCACCTTTAAAGTAATACAAAAATTCAGAAAATCCACCAGAATATTAATTTAAATAATAGTTACAAATTGCAACTATATTATAAAAATAATGTAAAAATTTACTTACTAGGTATTAATCTAGCCCACGAAATCGAAAATCTGAAAGCGTCCATATCTAGGTCTTTCATCAACTTGATGTCATCCTGGTTTATAAAATTTTTTGGTCATTTAAATAATTAGTAAGATAATGGGTCTAAAATAACAAAAAAGTAATTATCGACTTTTAAATAACAAAGAAACAATATCATATGGCATCCAAGAATGTAGTACCTTATAACGATGGTAGAAATCGACTGCTACATCTGCATTCTGCATACTGGTTCTTTCTGCATTTGAAAAATTTACAAGTCATTATAAACAAATTTTATCTGTCATCACTATATAGTGATAATTTAAAAATAAATGTAAGAAATATAAATCAATAATAGAAACCTGGAAAAGTTTGGCTGAAGTAATCCCATATAGTTGGCGATTTTCCACCTTCACTTGTTGCACCTTCGTACTACATAACGGACAAATGGACCAGCTCAGACACAATCGAAGCGAAAATAAATTATAGAACACTCAATAGTTACAAACTATCATTTGTCAATTTATAAAAGATGAAGAATAATATCAACGACTTCATCCTAATTGCAAAAAAAAAAAAAAATTATAAGACAGACTTATATCTTTTTAGATTTAATTTCTTTACAATATTGATTTCCACATCAAAGGAAATACATACAATTTTTTTTTTTTTTTTGATAAAGGGAATAATACATACAATTATATACGGGTCTTGGATTTCGCAGCGTTTGTCAACATAATTTGTAAAATAAAAAAAAAAAAAACTAGAAAAAAGAAAATCGACTGATTACTTCATATTACCAACTGAAATGTTACCTGAAAGGCCGATGCAGCAGTTCCAAAAACAAAATTATCGGGAAAACTACGACGATCGAGTACGTGGAGTTCAAGAGGAAGAGAAGTAATCTTCTTTGACAACCATGAGATTACCAAAAGGAGGATGAGAAAATGCACCTTCATATTATTGTTTTTTTGGATTTTTGAAAGTTATGTATTCTTTCAAATTAATATAAGCTGAGAATTGTAGATGTTACAATCTGTGTTTCTCTTTGGATATTTATAGAGCTTAGTCGAGGGAGGTTGGACTACGTGGAAAAGGTATATAATAAGATGTCAGTATATATATGACTCGTAGCACAAAAGTGACTAAATTAGCCAATTAGGAATAAATAATGATTTACGTTTAACTTTCCCTCGTATGGTTATAATTAAGAAAGGAAGAGAATTCAGTTTTGGTTTCCCATTTCTTTTACCCTCCAAGTTCGACCGTAGTCTTAGTTTCTACTATTTGAATGTAGTCGTGATTACAACTTAATTCAGTTCTATATAAATTAATAAATAAATATGTACGTATCTATGTTTGTGTTTGGACAAGTGGAGCCTGAATGTGGTCTTAATATCGACAATATTCAGTGTCCTGGTGAATACTCTCTCGCGTGAAATTAAACTATCTGGAATTCTTACAACTTTCACGTTCAAAAAGCTGACCATTCCTTTTACGGATTTTGATGAAATCTTGGCCGTTGATGTAATATAGTACATTACAAGCCGTACACTTTTTTTTGTTGTCAAACTCTTTTTGGTGTGTTAAATTGGAATTGTAGTTTTTTTTTTTTTTTAATCCCAAAGGAATTGGAGTTTTTCGTTACTGAAATGTAAAACAATCTTACAGTATTTTTTTTTTCCCTTTTTTTTTTTTTTTTTTTTTTTTTATAATAAAACTAGTGTCTACAATTTTGTAATTTACGCTAAGGAAAAACTCCAAAGTCCAATACCACAAAAAACCAGAGATTAATTCCATGTGAATATGCAAATAGTATAAAAATGTACATTATCTTACATTTATATACCTAAATACTATTCTTTTTATTTTACTGGTAAATGAAAATATCGTATCTTACGTTTTTAGTAGTATGTTTTAGAAAATGATATTCTAAGAGTGGTATTTCATAAAATCTATGCACAATAAGTTTTTTTTTTTTTTTTCATAAAACTAATAATCTGAATTAATAAAATTAGCATGGATTAACAAATGAATGCATTTTAAATATTTGCATTTTTTTATTTATTTTTACCAAATTGCCTTGGCCTAATGGTAAATTTCAAGTAGGAGAGTATTGGGTTCGAATTGTCTTGGCCACCTAGCCGCGCATTAAATTTGGAATATTTTCAAACTCGTATCCGGATGCAAGGCCTCGTAGAATTATATTTTGGACCTAGAAAATTTTTGGGATCTCTACGGTTATAAAAAAAAAAGTTACATATATGAATATGTAATTTAAAAAAAAAAGTTAGTTAACGTATATTGACATGTAAATTTTTCCTTTCAAATCGTATATATGTATTTGTTTTTAATATTTGCATGTGGGCTCCCTTAGTAGTTTGGACTCGTGAGGAGCTGTATGGATATGGCCGTAATCATGTCTTTGTTCTTCAGTTCGTACTTCATAGTAGTGACTAGAAGTGAATCTGTAAACACAATTACGTTCTTACAAAAGCTTGGGCATAATATTTTCAAATTGGGAAATTAAGTTTCACCCATTGGGCTCAGCTGTGAACATGATTTTGCTAATGGCTCAGATAATAAAGTTATATCTTATGTCACGTGAACTATCAGAGCAATGCATGCGTTCTAAGACCCTTGTGTTCTAGGTCCGGAAACGGCATTTGGTTATATACTTTATATGCGAAACCGTTAAACCATTTTCTTCAGAGTCGTAACTCAAACTTAATTTAGGATTTTTTGAAAACATCAATTAAATTGATCGATTGAACTACTGATTTTGGAACATTCATCAAATTGTGCTTAACTATTAGATCAGACCTATGTTGCATGGAAACGGAAACGGAAACGCGGAAGCGAAACGTTTCGGAAACGTGAAACGTGCATTTTGGAAAATTTAAGTTTGGAAACGTTTTGAAAACGTGTATATATAAATAAAATAATATATATATATATCAAATATTATATAACTTAACTAAACATAAATATCATAATGTTCAATATTAAAATATTTAAAATATTTTGTATTATTAATGTTATGCGCTCTATCAGTATAAACTACTTTCAACTATCTTCATAGACAAAAATCTTAAAACTCAATATATAATGCTAATGCTAAGATTAGTCTTATATAATCTAATGAATCAAATTAATAATTTATTTATCTTAAATAATTATACTAATCAGTTAATATTATTATTTGTTATGTAATTATCTTATTATATAAAGTTGGATGCGCGCGACGTAGTTGCGACACGTATGATTTTTATAACTCATAAGATCACGACATGTGTTAATTTTTTTATGTTACAACTATTAAGATCTTGACATGTGTCTAAAAAAAAAAAGAAAAAAAACTAATAAAAAGAGGAAAAAAAGAGGAAAAACATATTTTCCATATTCAAACAGAAAAACGCTGTATATTCTAACGGAAAAAAAAAAAATTTCATACCTAATATTCTAAGAGAAAAAGGTTTATACTCTAACGAAAAAAGGGAAAAAAATGGAAAAATATTCCATATTCTAACTAAATAAGGAAAAATATTTTTGCAGACCTTATATTTTAAGATAAAATAGATCCATATTTTAATGGAGAAAAAGAAAAAAGTATTTTTTATGTCTTACCAAGCAAAGGAAAAAATTATATTTTTCATATTATAACAGAAAAAAAAAAAAAATTTGCATGCATCATATTTTAAGAGAAAAATGTTTCATATCCTAACAGAAAAAGGACAAAATGTTTTTGTAAGTTTTTTAAGATAAAAAAATGTTTCATATTCTTACGTAAAAAAGAAAAAAAAATATGTTCTATGTCTCACAAAACCCTAAATAATAAGCTATAACATTTAAAATTTAATTGTGTGCTTCTATTTTCTTTTTCCTATCTCTAAATGTGTACTTTCATCTTTTTTTTTTAGAATAAAAAAATTATGTCTTTCAAATTTCAAGAAAGCAATAGAGATTATTGGCTATAAATCAATTGAATCGAAATCAAAATTATCATCGTTTTATAGTATGTATTATTCGAAATCCTAAAGAAATAATATTGTTATGTGAGTTCAGCTTCTATTACTTGATGAAATATGCTTATTATATAATTATTACATGACTATTATTCTTTATTATACAGCGGAGCTGAAGTATATTATGTTATTTAAAGATTTTTTATCCGGTTTTTAATATTATTTACTTACATTTAATTGTATTTTTTTAATATTTTTTTGTAAATTGATTCAAAAATTTTAAGATAAACTTCGCGTATACGCGGGGCCTTATCTAGTTTAATTATATTTTCAAAAACAAAAACTAAGTTTTCGTCAATTTTAGAAACGCGAGTTTCCAAAATGGAAACGAGTTTCCAACAAGTTTCCAAATTGCAAATTTTAGGAAACGTGAAAAAACGAGTTTCCGACAAGTTTCCGAGAGTTTCCGTTTCGGAAACGTTTCCGAAACGGGAAACGTGACTCGGACGGAGTTTCCATGCAACGTAGGATCAGACCATATATATATGGTTGCATGGTTGCCTTTGCTGACTTCTTGTAAATTGAATTTATTCCCACTACTTGCTAAGTAAAATGGTGGTTGTTTGTTCTTATGCGATGCATAAGAGAGAAGTTGAGTTTAAACTCTTCTTCTTTAGCCGAAAGGCACGAGGAAACTCGTATCGGATATAATTTTTTTTCCAAAGAGATTAGCAATGAATAGTCTTTGGATCGAGCGTATTTTGGTCAGTAGAAAATTCACCATTTTACTAGTCTAAAAAAGTCAAAAGTGGATATGTTGCAGATAATGATTGATGGGCAATCTACACTGATCGTGATTCATGAAGAATACTAACCATATGCATTTTAAAGAATGGGACTGGAACCACCACTAAAACGCTCTGCAACTAAAACAACCATTCAGGGCCGGCCCAGAGTTTGAGGTGGCCTAAAGCATTTTATAAAATATGTGGCCTTTTAATATTTTTTTTAAATAAACAAAAATATCATTAATAAAAGTATATCTCTCATTTCAAGTTTTCAACCAATGTGATAAAACTATAAAAGGACATATAGGGAGATGTGGCCTTAAAATGTTTCTTAAAATGTTTCATATTTATTGGATACTTTATTTACAAGTGCAGAATAGAATATTATTCCTACATCGAAGCGAATAATTGAATTGTAATATCATTAACAATGAGACCAATCTGTTTTTGTTTTCACTCCTGGGCTTTTAGCTTTAAAGTTATGTATGCTTTGTGCATTGTAAAAAAAAAAAAAAACGAAAAAAAAAAATATGAAAACTCTTTAACAAAAAAAGAAGATGAGACCAATCAAAATTTCCAAATAACCCAACTCATAGTACCACAAATTGTCATCGTTATAAACTATGAGATTATCAAAGGAGGATGAAAGAGTGTTCCTTCTCAGCCATTTTTTGTTCAAAATTTAAATAATTTCTACGTTTGGTAGAGTAATGTTAATCGGTCCGATGTGTAAATAACCAAAACCATTTGCTCATTATTTTCCAAATGAAAATAATTATAATAAACCTCTCAGAGTAACGGATATATATTAATAAAATAGAATAATACAAATCTCATCAATTGCTTTTCTTTTCATTCAACAACTTTCTAAACCACTGAGCCGATTTTTTGGGGTATCTCTTACATCCATCTTTGAAATCCACGTAAACCAACCCAAACCGGACCGTGTATCCCATTGCCCATTCAAAGTTGTCCAGCAACGACCACGCGAAAAATCCCTTCACATTGGCTCCAACCCTATTTGATCATTTCACAAAAGAATGCATATGTTTGTTTATGTCGCTAACTATATACAAACCTGATTATTAACGTTAGAGATCAAAGCTCAAAGGGATATTATTATTTGCTTACGAGATAGCGTCTTGAACCATCTCAAGATGTCGAGCGTAGTAATCGATTCTGTCACCGTCTTGAAGGAAGATTTTGTTGGTATTAAATTCATCTCTCCCTACAAAGATTCATTTATAGTAACTTTAGAATACTAAGAGAATCATCGTCGAATACTATAATATCAACAAGTAAAGCTATTTATGTTGTCAATTACCATTTTCAGTTATGTATATGACCGGATCCTTAAACTTGTATTTTGCATAGAGGACAAGATCACGAATTCCTTTTGGGTATATGAAAAGCCAATCCGATGCAGCCTGAAAAAACAAAACCCACACATACACGGTATTTGGATTAGCAGTTTAGGTTTCGAGATTAGTCTGATTTTTTTTTCCCCCTTTTTTTTGTTTAACAAGTGTAGTCTGAATTTCGGTCAGCCAATTATTTCAAAAAATAAAAATTCATAGACTATTTATAGCCGTTGTGTGGGGATTAGTCTAGACCAAGTACCTTTGGACCGATGGGAACACCTTTTCTTTCACCTGATAAGAATACAAACATAATTTTGGACTCGTTAATTTAGTTGAGTTTATAATGTTAAAGAAAATTTTGGATGATACAAAAACGGACCTGTGACGCTGGCACAAGGATCAGAGAACATTGTGAAGTTTCCGGTGGGGCACGGGACATCCTTTGCGTAAGTAGAAGAGTAATAATTGATGCCAACAAAATCATAAGAGCCCTTAAGCATCTTAGATTGTTGTGCAGTGAATGTCGGCAAGCGACCACCTTTTACATTGTTGACCATGTCGACAGGGTATTTACCGGTCACAAGTGGCTCCATGAAGTAGTCAAATGTGAATGCCATGGCTCGTGCCGCTGCTGACCTATCTTCGGGTGACTCTGTATAGGGCAAGTTCCAGGCCGCGTTCAAAGCGATACCGACTTGACCTTTTTGAGACGCCTATTGTTGGACAACATTTTAAGATCAGATTTGTCATAATGGGAACTTGATATTATATACGCAGTTGGTTTTTGGTAACTTGACGATCAAGAAACAGAGGATTTTTCTTTTACTGACTAGGTATGTTTCTCTGTAGACTTTGACAGCGGCTCCGTGAGAAAGGATGAGGTTGTGGCCGACGATATAAGGCTCGGTAGCTCCATTTCCGGCAGCACAATTAGGATTAGTGAATTTTGAGCATCGTCCAGGAGCCATTACACCTGCAACATACCCTTGTTGCACCACTGTCAATGGCTCGTTCAATGTCATCCAATGCTTCACTCTGTCTCCAAAACTCTTAAAGCAAATATCCGCATAATCACGGAAATCATTCCTATTTCATTGCAAACAAAAGAAATCAGAATTTTGGTTGGTGAGTATGTAATCTGTTCATGTTAATTGTGATGGCCACTAAAACTTAATTTTCTTTTGATATTAGAAACGATTTAGAAAAAGTTAAAGATTTTGGAGGACTTACACAATCTCTGCGCCACGGAATCCACCGTAAGCATCTTCAAGGCCTTGTGGTGTGTCCCAGTGGAAAATTGTAGCAAAAGGCTTAATTCCTATATATACATTATTTACATCAGTGCTTGTGTTCTGTTGTGTTGTGTTTTTAACTAAATTAAGCTATCTCTCTAAGATTATTTTCTTAAAGTCAGAAGGTTCCTTTTAAAGTGTAATAACTAAATCTGTGACTAAAGCGTAATCTTTCCAAATCTATACAAATCAAACGAGACAAATGATTTGGATGGTATACAAATTTGGCTTCATCGAGTTGGACAGCATTAAATGATTGTTTTGTTTCCATGAACTTTGAAGATAAAAATTTAAGAAAAAAATAATAGAAAAACCAATATAAGAAAATATAAGTATATAAGTATAACCATTATACTAAAAAATAAATTTGAAATCCAATATATCACAAGTAGAAAGTAAAAATTATAATAAACATAAGTCCGAGTTTGAAAACATTGTTAAGCTTAAAGTCATATAAAAATAGAGCGTTACTTTAGCCTCTCTGTCAAATTGGATTTTGTCTTATTACCTTTGGACAGAAGCTCATTGATCAAATTGTTGTAATAGTCAATACCAGCCTGGTTGATTCCTCCTTTTAGATTCCCACCTAAGTAAGAGACAACTCATTCGTATTATTATTACTATTATTCTTGACATTGTAAACAATCAAATCGATGAGTGTGAACAACCTTCAAAGAGAAGAAGAACTTACGAGGCAAGATTCTAGACCACGAGATTGAAAATCTGTAAGCATTGAAGCCAATTTGATGCAATAGAGCTACGTCTTCCTGTAATCCATTTTTTCTTTTAATAAATGATATAATCAAAGAATGTGACCGATGTCGATGGAAAGAAGAAGTAAGATTAAAATTTGGCAATACTACAACAAAAAAAAAAGAGAGAGGACAGTTAATTACCTTGTAGAGATGGTAAGAGTTATCTGCAACAGACCCATTGCTACCATCCTTTATCTTTTCTGAAAAATGAACAATTCATTTAAAAACTATGTTATTATTACATAATCAAAACATAGTAGTTGAGCTCTCTTTCGTCTTTTTTTCAGGGGTTATTCACATTTTGTTCATTTGTTTACAAATCTCATCAATCCATCCATGATCAATCCATCACGGATCTTGAATCTAAGATATTCATACAGATCCTAAAAACATTGGGATTTTTTTATAAAATAAAACCTGGGTGTTTTTCAGAGAAGGTGTCCCAGATACTTGGTCCTCTACCATCTTCATGAGCAGCTCCTTCAACCTGTAAAGTATTAAAAAAAAAACCATAAATTCTCTAATCACTAATCAGAAAAAATAATTAGTACGAATTAAAAAAACGATACCTGGTAAGCAGAGGTTGCAGACCCAAAAATGAAATCTTCTGGAAAATCACTTCTTCTTAATTTAGGTGTTGAAGACTTGTTCTGGGCAAGAACTTCATTGGAGGCTAATACAATGAGCACTAGTAAAGAAATATATTTAGTTCTCATTTTTTGTTTTCTTTTGATTACCAAATCTTGTGTTTCTCTTAAGAAGATGAATTTAGTGGAGACTTATATAGGAAGAGAATCGTCGTTGCATACTTGCATTGGGTCTGTGAATCTATAATTCTATATATAGAACAAATCTGAGAGGGAGAGAGAATATGATAAAATTTATAACTTCTAGTTGTTTCTTAATCAGTGAAAGAAAAAAATTCAACTACCCCTATCTAGTTATCTTTCAAAAATAGGAAAAAAGTAGTAAATTTTCTTTTCAGTTTTGGATAGATTTTGTTTTTTTTTTTTGTAACAATCGGCATCGATCATCTAATTCTTTATTGCAAACCAAAGCATCATTGCACGTCNAATTTTAAAAAAAAAAAAAAAAAAAAAAAAAAGCAAACCAAAGCATCATTGCACGTCTTTTAGACATTTGTGGGATGTGCTAATTTCTGAAGGAAACGTGAAGACGTGTGAGAATTGAGAAGTCCATTTTCGTCATTTTGAGCGACCATTTATAAAAATATTAACAAACCTCTTGTAACGGCTATTAATTCAAATTTTGATTAACTACTCTGATTCTGTCCTTTTAAACGTTGTTCCAAAATATTTTTTCTTTTTCTCTTGTTGGCATTGTTTCAAAATATCATTAAATATAATCTTTTGTTTTCTAAAGAGTATTTTTCCACACCTAGATATTCTCTTTTTCACTGGTTTTATAATATTCTTTTTAAATGAGATTCAATTCTTTGGCAAGTTTGTGTACAATCATTATAGGCTTA
This sequence comes from Noccaea bulbosa, assembly GCA_900406535.1. Taxonomy (NCBI): domain Eukaryota; kingdom Viridiplantae; phylum Streptophyta; class Magnoliopsida; order Brassicales; family Brassicaceae; genus Noccaea; species Noccaea bulbosa. The sequence continues at coordinate 22,177 of OVBJ01001012.1, read as the reverse complement.
TATGTTCAACGGAGTTTCTTCCACCAAAATTCAGATTAATCTTATGATTTACAGCACTCGAATAAATATTGTACTTACCAGTATAATCTAGTGAAGATTGAAAACCGACCACTCCACAAAAACAAACATTGTTTTGATCATGATTTAAAATGCAGACCTTACCTCTAAATCATATAATCTTGTGAATTCTTACGCCAGTGGAATTCGGATTCGCCGGCACGTAAGGAACTAGTGACGTCATAAGAACAGCTGACATGTTAAGTCCAATATTGCACAACATTGCGTGTGTGACAACTGTGGGTGTATTATAGGAAAAAAAGGCTTATCGTTATGTTTGTCATCGCGCGCTCATTATTCTCTTCATCCAATTCAAGAAACGGTACAAACCTTAAATTTGTTATAAGCATTAGGGGTTAGCAAATGAAATTGATTCACTTAAAGAGTTTAAAGCATATTGAAGATACACCAATCTTGTTTCTAGGCATTCACAAGCCTACACATGGGTTTGTTTCTGTTCAAATAACCCCTAAATTGCAGCACTACAAAGTAATCTTTTAACATGTTTTCAGGACTTAACTTCCGGTTCTGTGACGGTGAATGGTTCAACGATTCCCCCTTTGACCTGCGGTAAAATCACCGACCTAAAAATCACAGCAAAATGATAATGTCATAACAAATTCAATTTTAAAAAGAAGAAGCCAACAAAATTAGAAGTCTTAACAAAATTATAATGTAATTATTAAAAAAAGGAGAAGCCAACAGCATTAGACGTATCAATGCTAGGTGTTAATAGGCAAACAATTAAAGAAGGCACAGACTTAAAAAGAAGTTAAAGATTACTCCAATATTTTGTTTATGACGACATAAAACTGAAGGAGCATAAAACTTGGACATGTGTCGGCCATCAATAGTAAAATTTGTCATAATGGATTAATGGGCACCGAAAATGATATCACTAAAAGAAAATGGGTCTTAAGAGAGCAACAGAGGAGGAGGAGGAGGATGGGAAGTACTATTTGAAATGAGCTGACGCAAAACTAGAAGACACGAGGCCACTATAAGCACTTACATTACAAAATACATATCACTGTTTATTCGATGAGCTTCTATAAGGTTCCTATTGATTGCTAAAGTAATTATCATAAACCATTTGTGGGGGAGTTAAAAGTATTTGAGCTTTTACAGGTGTTCCCTCTTTGTTAGTAAACGCTCTTAACTATGCAGTGATTGGTCCAGAATTGACAGAACGAAAGTAGTTCATTATTCAGCATGCGTTCTCAAAGATGGAAGACTTTCCAATGGAAGCCTGTATCGTGGTTGTCCCTGTCGAGTTTATGTAGAGGTAAATTGGCTATTCCTCATCTTCATACTGAAGGTACAAGGGACATTCCCAAATATACAATTCGGTTTTTGAACAAATATGAGATGCCAAATCAGGAGGAGGTTGTTCGTGTGCACTTCCTTTTGAAAATGGTATAACCTGTTGATGGAAGGAAGCACACTCAGATAGGCACGAAAAGAAGAGCCATGGGAACATATAAAATTAAAGGCTCGTATAAAGTCAAATCAATCAACAAAAATTGCAATCCAACTGCTATTGTTAAGAAAAAGAAAAAAAACACTATATGTGAAGAATGTAGCAGCCTCAAAATTCCCTATGACGGCCTCAAATTTTGATTAACTACTTCTGGTTCTGTCCTTTTAAACGTTGTTCCAAAATATCTTTTCTTTTTCTCCTGTTGGCATTGTTTCAAAATATCATTAAATATAATCTTTTGTTTTCTAAAGAGTGTTTTTCCCCAGGTTGGTTGGTGTGAGTCTTTTTTTTTTTTTTTATCCTTTTCACAAAGGTTGGTGTGAGTCTGGAACACGTTACACGTTATCATCATGTCAAACCTCAACCTAATACAATATTGATGTAATTAATTAAGACTCCCTCAGTTGAATGCGATTAAGCAAGTCAGTGTTTTGGTCTAAGGGATTTATAGTGAATATTAATTAATAATATGAAATAAATTATTGAAAGTAAAAAATAAGAAACATATTTATTTTATTATATTCTGCACCGGATGAAAACTTCAGCAATAAAAAACTTTGATTAATTTATGGTTCCTTTTACTTAATACAGCTTACTGTCAGACGCATACTGGGCCACCAAAGCGAACGGCCCAAATTGATAATTTATTTTGTCTCAAATGGGCCTTAATACTAGTATTTTGATAATAAAAAAGGTATATCTTCTTATAAAACCTTCGTAGTAAAAGCCTCCGACAGAATCTGGAATTCAGATTTTTCTAAATATATTTTTTTTGCGCAAATATATTTAAAATGTCAATTTTTGTAATAAAATACAAATCTCTACGAAAATCCGAAACGACGGTGTTTTGATGATATAATTTAATGAAAATGAATCTCTCCACAATTGGGAATTTGATTTCTCAACAATTTTGGTTTTATTGTTTTTCCATATAAATTTTCCGTCTCACAGTCTGTCTCTCTGCTTCTCATTAAGGAAAGAGAGTAATAAGCAATCCTCAAATCTGTAAATCTTAGCTGAATCACTCCCAGTGGGTGGAGCTCCGTGGAAGTTGCGGAGATAGAAAATCAAAAGTCTTTTCTCTTTCGCAGCTCTTGAAGAACCAAATTCGAGTCTCCTCCCTAGTCAAATTGAAATCAACACTCGAATTTGTGCTTCCTGTGTGTGGTTTCTCTTGATTCTTCGTCTTTGCTTCTCCAATTTCATCTCCAAAACTAAGACTTTTGATGAATCGGAGTTGAAGCTTCGTCATGGACTACGAATCGTTTGATAGCAGCGGTTAGTCCCCAACATTGTGTAGATTCCTCGTCGTCGTTCTCTCTCGTCTTTCTTTGTTAGGGTTAAAAGAAATCACATAACTTTTGGGATTTCTTCGTCTAAGTAGTGTTACACATTGTGGTTTTTGCTGGATTGGTGTTAACTATCGTATTTGATTTCAGATTTTTGGGTGTTCTTACGATAAAATCTAGGGCAATTCTTGTTAGAAAATTGTAGGTCTAGTACTCAATTTAGTGTAGCAAATAACGTTAAACTTTGACCTCAACATTTCTAGTTTGATCTTAAGCTGACATCTCAAATCTGTGAAAGTGATTGATTACAAAAGTTTGATTGTTTTTTTTTTCCGGTGGTGTATGCAGGAACAGATGATGATCTGCCTCCGCATAGGGTTCAAAGAGGAGGGCGTGTCTCTGGTAATGGACGACCTTCGAATCTTCCTCCATCTTATCCAAAGATGTATGATGAAGTTGCTGCTGATATGGAAGCTCAGATTCACCAGATCGAGAAGGAAGCTTACATCGCTGTTCTGAGAGCCTTTAAAGCTCAAGCAGATGCAATTACATGGGTATATTTGATGATGAATCTTTCTCGCTTTTACTTCAATTATGTTATTTGCTGGTTAGGTTAAAATAATGACATCTCTCTATCTTTGTTTCAGGAAAAAGAAAGTCTAATAACTGAACTCCGTAAAGAGTTGAGATTGTCTAATGAGGAGCATAGAGAGCTTCTAGGTCGTGTTAATGTGGATGAAACAATACGAAGGATAAGGCAAGTGTTAAAAAATCTGAGCATTTATTTCTTACTTTTTTCTATCGATAAACATTGATTTTTCTTCCGGTTATTAGGGAATGGAGACAATCTGGAGGCATGCAACCAAGTATGCGCAATGCTGCTCAGGTGGTTCACGATCCACTGCCAAGCCCTTCTGTCTCAGTTTCTATGAAGAAGCACAAACCAAACAAGCCAATTCCTTCTCAACCATTTGCTGCTCCTTCACCTTCTTTTCATCCTCAAGCAGCTGATCCTACTCACCCGTTTGCTTCATCGACAACTAAACGAGGATCTGTTATGAATGCCAAGGGCAAAAAGCATAAACAAGTGAGTCAAAAACCTCAGCAAGTTTGGAATCTTTTTTTTTTGCTTGAATCAGATAGTATTCTCTTGAACAAGTTATTTTCTGCCTGCTTCTAGGTTTTTCCTGGCTCGTCTTCCGCAAAACCCGGCTCATACCATTCTTCAGAACAACCTCCACGAGGACTGATCTTGAACAGATTACCATCTGGTCCTGCCAGTTCAAGTGAGCCCACAAACGGAATCGACCCCGAATCTATTGTGGGAAGAAGAGTTAAAACAAAGTGGCCTGAAGACAATACATTTTACGAGGCTCTCATCACCAAGTATAGTCCAGTTGAGGTGTGTTTTCTTCTTAAACTGGCATTACGCTTCTCTTTTCATAAACTAAGAAGTTTCGTTAAGCATGTGTTACATATTTTCTAACCTTCAAATGTTAGGGTCGTCATGCTTTAGTGTATGACATTGGAACACCTAATGAGACGTGGGAATGGGTTAGGCTCTCAGAGGTAATCACTTTTTGTTTATAAGTTGTCTTCTTAAGTTTCTTTGTTAGTTTGTAACCAAGATGTTTTAAGTCTTTTACAGATATCTCCTGGGGATATTGAGTGGGTAGGAGAGGATCCTGGAATTGGTAATCGATTTGGTTATAACGGACAACAAGGTCATGGACTAAACAGGACACCAGGACCTAGTAGTGTTCCACAACGGGGAAGCGGTTTGGCTGCGAAGAACAGTGTCAGAAAGGATTTCAGAACACCACAGAATGGAACTGGGAAAAGGAAACATCCCGATATACGAATCCGTCAAACAGATACCCTAATTAGAGAGGTTGGCATTACATTACTTGATCACAACTTGAGTCTTACATGTGCGGTAATGGTTATTTCTCAAATTGATGGTGGTTTTCTGATAGGTGGAGAGAGTTCTTGGTTCACACAATCCAGATCCTCAAGAAGTCGAAAGGGCTAAGAGAGTTTTAGAGGTTTGATTGCTACAACAAAAAAGATCCTTTTCTCCTTTCGTTTTTCTGTGTTTATATATACGAAAGTCTCAAATGATCTATTATTTGACCTTCGAATATAGGAGCAAGAGCATGCGCTTGTGAGTGCAATCGCAAAGCTTGGAGATATTTCCGATGGAGAAAACGGTAAGTGTTTAGTCAAATATATATAAAGCATTTAGTATCTCCAAACCCTACATAACTCTGATATTCCTCCATTTGACCAACCAAAAAGATGAATCAAAATGCCTTTACTGAAACTTTCCTTGTCTGGTCTTTTGTACAGAAGATGGCTTTCATCGGTAACTTGTGTTTGATAAAAGCAGTTTTTCCAACGCACAGTGCAATGCGGTCCATGAGTAGCCAGTGAAGAAGAGAGCTTATGTTGAGATCGAAGGTCAGAGTCTCAACTTCTTTTGATGTTGCCCTTTTTTTGGGCATCTGACTGTAATTTTTGCTGACGCTAGAGATTAGCTCTACCCGAATGTTGGTTTTGTTGGATATATGTTCAATGGAATGGTTTCGATATCTTGTGTTGCCATAGCCCTGGCTTTGTAGAAGACTCAAATGGTGGAAATAAGCAAAAATATAACAAAAAAGGAAGTAATTGAATATTACTGATCCCAGAAAGCCAAAATAATCTTTCCCTGATCTATAACTATGAGAATATGACTTCTAATGTTAGAACAAAGAAAAAAAATACCACAAAGCATATTCTATGAATATACAATAACTTAAGCTCTTAGCAAAAGTAACCAAAGGGGGCAAAAGATGTTTTTCAATTCTCATCTTCTGCTTCTTTTCTTTGGCTGTTTATCATCTTTTCCCGTGTTTCCACTTTCTCTACTTCGTTTTCCGGAACCAGTGGCAGTGGCAGCCGCCTCTACCGTTTTCTTTTGCGGTCTCCCGGGGGCTCTTTTCACCGGAGTAGTCTCTACCTCGGCCTTCTTCTTACCCACACTACTTCTAAGTTCTCTTGGTTTCGTTTTAGCCTCTTTCTTACTGCTTCCACCGCTCTTGTTTTGTTCTTTAGCTTCTTTTTGCGGAGAGTTCTTCTTTAGTCTCTTCAAGAAATCAGCCACACTCTTCTTCTTATCTGATGAAACCACCGCCTTCTTCTCTGTTTTACTAGTCTCTTGCTTGCTACTGTTGTTAGTATTGTCATTTGATGAATTTGTTTTCAACTCCGTCTGTTTCCGTTTGTTCTTCCCTTTGCCCATCTTGGTACTAGCCGCAGCAGCAGCAGCAGCAGCGACCGCTTTGCTGCTCCTTCTCGAGCTTCTTGCACCGGTCACAATGTTCTCTTTCTCCTCTGATAGCGTCTCTTCTTTCGTCTCCTCTTTTTGGCTAAAGCTTGACGACGATGGAGAAGCCTTAGCTGAGACTAAACTCTTCCTCTTACAAGCGACAAGAGGACCCGAAGATTTCGGTCTTGAGAGAGACGAGTCTGATGTTTCAGCATCTGCTTTGATACTACTGTTCATAGCTGATGCTTCCCGGTTCATCAACCTGGGAGCAGATCTTCCGGTCTCTTTCCTCATTTCTTGAGAAACAATGGTTCTTAGTTCGTGAGCAGCCATTGATTCTGATGACGATGAAGGAAAGAAGATAATGGCGTTTGTGAAGAGAAGCTGTAGATCTCTGTAGAAAGAGACGCTTGAAGAATCATATGATCCTTTCTTCAACTTTCTGTGTATTGTTTCAATGTCCAAATGTTGCTTAACCAAGCTCTTGTAATCCTTCGCGTCCTGCGTTTTTAATTGAAATATGAGGTTAGATATTATAGATAGGCCTCTTTTAGGCCCAACTAAAAGCCTAAAACTAAATGGGCCTAAAGGAAACTTAAAATGTTAGCTGGTAAGACACGATAAACCCATCCTATACCAAACTCTGCCACGTGTCTTAGATTGTGTGCTTATAAGGACAACGGTGACCACGAAAGAAGTGGGTTGGTTAAATACTGTAATTCTTCTTTTGTTTTTTCCCTCTCTCCGTATTTTATATACGTTCCCCAAAATCCTCCAATAAAATTCAAATATGGACGTTTAAAATAAGATATCACAATTGTAAAGATTCCATATCGAATTCAGAATATCTCTTCAAATATTAGGGATTTCTAAACTATTACAGATTACCAGAGCTTAGCAAGAAGATATCGTTTTTATGTTTTCCCAATATTTTTGTTTCTCTTATAAATGGATTGTAAATATAACGATATATTACTAATCCATATTGTAATGTGTAGTTAGGTATAAACAAGCTCTAATTTTCTTTTCATTCACGACGTAAAAGAAATGAAAAAGAGAAAAGAAACGCGTAACAATGAATTAATGTAAGATCATGTAAAAAAATTCGAAGAAAATAAGGAAAAATAAGATATTTGCATACCTGGCTCCGAAGCCGGCGTTCGAACAAAGATCCACGCGGATGGGACCGAATCAGATCAATAAGACCTATCAACGGCTGTGATTTACTCACCGCCGATCTGATCTCGCCGTCGCCTTCCCCGTAATTATTCTTACTGCCGCCGCTACGTTTCCGTCGATTCTGTTTCCACTTCCTTCCCGACGTCCCCGATTCGCCTAACTCGTCCGAGTGACTCACTTCCGATCCTCTACTAACCGATCCTTCCTCCATCGCCTCCGCCTTGTAAACCGGATCGGGAATTGGATTATTATCACCCGAGTCATCGCGAGCCTGACTCGGTTCGTCTACGACAACTCTCTCGTCTTCTCCGGCAGTTTTCCCGCCGGAAGTCGTCGAGTTCGACTCGTTCATCGACCTGTTTTCCCGGTCAGACTCCTCCGCCGTCGAAACCGCCTTTTCACGGTGTTTAGATTCAGAACCGTCGTTCCCCGATCTCTCTCCTTTCCTCTCGTCATCCAGATCTGGTTTCTGGTCTCCTTCTCTCTCCTCCTCTAGTTTCTTAACCTTCAACTGAAGCGATCTAGAACACCAAAGATAATAATAATCAACAACGGAGAAAAATCACAGATCCATCCTAGAATTCGACGGATACAGAGAGATTCATTCTTCCATACAGTATCGAAACGTCATATTGTTGAACCTCACGCCGGAGCTCCGCCACACGAAGGCTACGTAGCTGTTCAAGCCAAGGAATATTACCGATCCTCTCTTCATCTCCTCCTTCCCCCGCCGCCGCATCTCTCTCACCGCCGGCGGATTCCTGAAAGCGACGCTTGAGATCTCGATACTTCTGCTTACAATTGTTAGCGGAGACGAAGACGGCGGAGATAGAGCTCCGGGATCGAACCTCCGTAGCGACGGAGTCCCAATCACCAAATCCGTGTCGCTTAACGGCGCATGCCAATAACAGCTCCTCCCACGTGCCCCATGCTTGGCTCTTGCGCTTGTTCAGATTAGTGTTATCATCATCGTCGTCGTCTACAATATTATCATTATTGTTGTAATCATCACTGCGAATATAGTTGTTGTCGTTGTTGATAGTATCGTTATCGTCGTTCATGCTATAAGATCTTGCTTCCTCTTCCTTCGTCATCCGTCCATAATCTTTTTAAGAGTCTCGCTTAGCTTCTCTCTCACAAACAAAAACGCTCGAAGTTTTAGGGATTTTTATCCTTTTATTATTTATTTTTATGTTTAGTTTATATTGTTGCTTTCTTGTCTTCCTCGCTCGCTTATTGTTTCGTGCTTTTTTCTCTCGTCTTATTAAAATACTGTTTGTATGAATTTTTTTTTGGGAAGGACATCTGTAGTAATTAATTAGGAAATTCCAATTTAAATCAAACAAAAATATTCGAGTTCAAATTTTTCCTATACATCCAAGCAGTGAGATGAGATCTATACATGTACGACTAATACCAATTCAAACAAATATCTTCAACACGGATTAATATAAACTGTAGATCTGTAATAGAAAATTGAATTCCTATTCAACCTAACTATTTTCGGTGTCTTTTAAAAAAAAAATATTTTTTATTCCGAAAAGTTCAAATTATAAAATAAATCAATATTAAACAAAAAAGGGGGTTAAGTAACCCCAATTATCGAAAGGTACAATGAGTAAAAACAATAAAATAACCCTAATTTTATTCTTTGACCTTTCCCTTTTTGGACCATTAGGGGCCTAGGGCCAACAAATTCTTATGGGATAAATTGTCTAAATTTAAACCCATGAGCGAGCCCGGTCCGGTTAGCCTTCGGTCCATCTCTCGGAAAGAAAGTATGGAAACATTTACAGGAATGCCCCTCTTTGGTTACTAGAAATGGAATGTCGTTTTCCATTGTGTGTTGTTGTTGCCTTGTTGGTGATAGTTTGGTCGGACTATTTTAACGAAACAACCATGATCGTTTCGTGTGGTATATTGTATGTTCTATCTAGAGAAACAGAATTGATATGGATCCAAATCCGAACCAGAACCAGTTGCATGGGCCTCAATACTAAAGGCCTCCCGGACCGGATCAGGCCCATGAATTTATACTGTATGTAGTTAGGTGCCTACCAAACTTGTAACGCTTATTACGGAAGACTAAGAATCACATGTGTTTGTTCATCACCATTTCTTTTTCCATCAAATACGTGATTAACAACTAGCATAAAAATGATAAATGTAGATACAGTAACCGTTGTTTCTGACCAGATTTACGGTGAGAAAGTCAACATTTGTTCCAGTGTCCATTGGCAGTCCTTTCAAACACACGTGGTTGCCTCCTTGGGAAAGTTTTGCTCCAATCTGGATACTTTAGTAAGTAGTCCCAAATCCTGAAAACATAAAACAGAATATGAGTCATCATCTCTCTCTCTGTATTGTGTGAATCTATTCAGATCCAACGGAAGCTTGTAAAATGACCAACCTTCTTTCATTGTCTATGAAATCTGGACCTTCAGCAGAAGGTGAGGTAGAACAATTAGTGAGGATTTCTTCATCAGGAAGCTGATTAAGCTGCCAAACAAGTCTAATCAAGCGCATTGTCCTGCATTTTTCCAAGCATAAAGAAAAAATGAATAACCTGTGAGCAAGAAAAATATTATACAAGTACAAGAAGAAGCGTTTTGGTTTCTCACCAGCGGCATGGTGCGATGACGAATCTATCAGTTATTGTGTCATATGTGTCAATTAGCTTCCCATTCCAGCTAGAATCTTCGAATGATGCCGAAACTCGAACCCGGCGAACAAGCTCATCAGGACATCTAGAAGTTCTGTTGAAACTGGCTGGGAAAATTGTACCGTTGGAGGTATTCATCTGATAAAAAATAAAAAAGGAAGGTTTTGAAGAACCACAATACACACACAGCTTCTCACTAACATCCTAAGACAACAACAAAAAGGGGAAATGGTGAAGAAACATCAGAGAAAAGTAGATTGACCAGGCATCCATTAAAAATGGGGCACGTGTTGGCTTGTGAATCCAGCTTGGTATTGTGCCCAAGGATGAATAAGGTTTTGATGTGAAAGTTTTCTCTTCTCTTCTGCAAAGTTTCTACTAATTTGCAGCACAGAGGAAACGAGTGTCCCTCTGGTTCTGTGTAGTCACCATTCTGCATTATAATAACCAATTACATTCAGATTAAGACCATTCTACAGCTGATTACTAACTAGACTGAGAGAGATATATAGAAAAATCATGATGCACACTTTTATGTCAACATCTTCATAACCACCAACCATATGTACCTGCATACAAAATCAATGGACTTATTCAAAATGACGAATGATTAACATAACCTCAGAGACACTTGGTGATCTAAAGAAGAGAGAGAGAGGGAGAGAGATAATACATCTAAATCGGCGTCAACGCCATCCTCTAAAAGCAATGACAACATCTGGCTTATCCCCAAGTCCACAACATTTGGTGAATCCATGTGAGCAATAGACGTGCTGCAGTTTCAAACGATCACAAACTATACATTATAGTCGATTTTCACCATTATGCTCTTAATAGAGAATATCTATATAGGATCAGGATCAGTTCTTACAATCCAGATCTTCTGTTGCGGATAACAAGGCCTACGCAAGTTGTAGATTCATCGGTGCCAACAAACTTCTCATCAATGAAACAATTTGGAAAAAGAAAACCAATAGAGAAACTCGTTTATATGGCGAGTAAATTTAAATGTAACTCTTCTAAGACGAGACTGGTGTCGCAACAACGTACATCAACAAGCGCTGGATTCACAACAGCATATTCTCTTTGGAATATGTAAACGTATCTGCCTTTTGTTGAGCTCTCTGAATCTCTTTCAGCGAAAGAAACTTTTCGTTCCTCGAGATTCTTGAAAGAATCGGAAGCTAAGATGATCTCAGGATGACTCATTACATCAAGAAGCAAGCTGCTTCCCTGTTTCATCAAATAATTTTCCAAGTTTGCAAAAGAGTAATCAAAACATTCAGCTTGCAATTTCAGAATCGCAAACGAGGTTACTTAATTCAAAAGTTCCACATTCCCACCATATAAGCAAATCTTAGTTAAAACTACTAAACAGAGATTCGTGAGAGACGATGCGAAGAAACGTACCTGCGATGAAGAAGAGCTATTCTCATCTGGAAATGGAACTCCACCTACGTAGATCATGATCGCCGGCGAGAGAGAGAGAGAGAGCAAGAGCTTCAGCGGCGGCGATGACAAAAGCGATCGCCGATGACTCTGTCGAGAAAAGCGTTGACAAGTAGCGTTTATAGGATTTTAATTATAAAATAAAAAAAATAGCGTTTTAAGGAACCATAGTACAAAAACTGCCTGCCGTTTTCATTTCCTGTCGTAAAACCTCATGACGTTCTGCGAATTTTGATTAATTTATTTTCAATTCGTGCACTCTTTCATTTCAGGACTTTCTGCGAATTGCGAATCTATCCCGAATGTTTTTCTTCTGACAAATTTACCCTATAAAATAAAGAAACACTTGCTAACAATTATTTTAAACTGAACTTGAAACCAAACACTTCAAGAAACATAGATTATATAATTAAATTATTTTCCAAAGACAAAAAAACTTTGATATCCAAATATTCAGAGGGATAACAGAAATTACAGGTTACACACAGAGAATGTACATACATACATTCAACCACATTCAGAGAAACCTCAGGAGGACAAGACAGAGTCGCATCACATGAGCTTTGTAATGATGGAGATTCAGGTATTTCATTCACCTCAGCCTCCTTCTCGACCTGGTCCTAGGTCCACTGTTTACATCTTCCGTTCTTCTCCTAGACAATGAAGCAGAAGTAACCACTTCAGTCGGATTTACAGTTTGGCTTCTCGTCTCAGCAGAAGATCCCGGAACAGCAAACTCTCTAGACGACGACGACGACGAAGCTACAGAGTCAGGCCTAAACGTAATGTTGTTACCACCACTACTCCGGTTTCTCTGAAGAGAAGCTCTAAACGCTGGTGAAGGACCAATCTCAGCAATACGCAAAGACCTACGACGGTTGTTGTTGTTTGTTCTTGCGTCAACAAAACTATCAACATCGAAAACATCATCTTGTACCTCCGAGTCCGAGGTATCGACTACAAGACCTGGGAAAGAAGCAAACGGTGGTAACAACCTCAACGGTCCAAAAGACTGGTGATGCTGATGCTGTTGTTGTTGCTGGCCGCCACTGGTTAATATGGTGGCTAAGCCGAATTCATCTGCTTGTAGTCCAATGGAATCGATAGTTCTTCTAATATGCTCGATTGTTTCTTGCACGGGAGCGAAAGGAATCGTCCGGTTTATGATCTTTTGACGAACGCTTTCGACTCTTTTCGCGTTAGGCCTCGGAGGTAGACGGAGGCCGCAGTCTTCCATCTTCGGTTTGTCGCAGGAATCGTCGTCTCCGTTGCCGTAAATCGGAATCACCTCGGTGTCTGTGACTTCACCGTCGCAGACCGGACATTCTTTGATGTTCAGGTAGATGAGAGGGAGCTGATAGAAGCACCCCCAGCAGAACAAGTGACCGCAGCAAGTCAGAATCGGATCCTCTGCTTTCTCTAGACATATGTTGCAGTCAAAGTATCCACCAGGAACAGAGCTCGTCTTCTCCATGTTCAATGCCTTCGCTATCAGATAAGTCTTGTTGTCTCCGTTTTCGAACAGTCTCTCTCTAGAACGCTCGTGTATCACTCCTGCCGTTGAGGTTGAATCTCTATGTTCGTTCGGCGTTGTTGTTGTTGCTGTTGTGGTTGTGGTTGTTGGTTCTCGTTCTCTGAGTCTTGAGACGATTGCTTCGAGCTGTCTGATGCGTTCTTCGATCCTCTCGTGAGCGGTTTCGAGCTCGTTTAACCATGGAGAGATCTCAGTGATTAAACCGGTGGGAGGGTCGGAAATATTAGAAGATGGCTCTTGATTCAAATCGAGATCCATCGTCTCTCCTCCTTGAACACTACTCGACATGAGAAGCTCAAAATTTACCCGGAAAACAAAAATACAGATCAAGAGACCCAACAGAGTTTCTGATTTACCGAAGCGTCGGTCTGAAAATCGGTTGAAATCAATTCACTTTTCCGATCCATAGATTGATAGATCCCACCAATTGATCAATCATCGAAATGGAACTTCCTCCAATTCCGCAATTAAGTAACATGCATCTGTAACAGAATCAACAATAATCAAAATAATCAACTTTTCGAACTAATTTTCCGAATCGGAAATTCAACAAAATGATTTCACGAAACAGATGATTGACCGGACGATCGAAGAGAACCAAGAAACATATGGAGTTTGGAGAGAGAGAGAGAGAAATTAGACCTTGGAGAGAGAGATGGAGATCAAAAGAAGAGGTGGACGACGTTGATCTCGAGGGCGGTGGCCATGATCGGTGGTGGTGGTAGCGAGAGAGAACCGATAAATAAATTGAGGTGGAAGAAGTAGGGGTCTGCTGGACAATTTAAACCAAAACTAATGTTCTTCTTTAGGACATGATTGTCTTATTTTTTTTAATCTCAACGTTTAAGGTTTGCGGTTGCGTTAGTTAACCATGTTAGATTTATTATTATTATTGTCAGAAAAATAATATTATAGGTTTTGGCTGTTTGCTCTAATAATATTTATTGAAATGTAACGCAAACGCATTTACAAATTCGAAAACAAGCAATCAAACCCCTACAGGATCACTATTTTGGTAGTATCATTAAATTTCCCCTACAGGATCACTATTTTGGTAGTATCATTAAATTTTTACATCTTTCGAATCAAGTTAGTAACATCATAAATTTTTATAACTTTGATAAATTTGTCAGTAACGGTTTTTGGGCTAGTTTATTAAGTAAATCTTGTCTCTTTTCCTAAAATCACTATACATTTAAATAGCTTTCCCTAGATTAAGTATTAAAAAGAGGGAAATCGCATTAAAAAAATATCTCTTTATATCTTTTACAAAATCCCACAATAATCTAGTGATATCATCAATTTGCATATCTTAATCCTTCGTCATTTCAAAGTTAAGTAAATAATTAGTTTTACTAAAAATGTATTTAAAAAGATGATTTTTAATTTAGTAAGGAAGCAAAATGAAAAACAATACTTTCCAAAATATTATAATAACTAGCATAAAACAGTTAATTAATTTTGTATATAGGATTTAATGCATAACACTTATGTCCTTCGGCTAGACTTTCATTGCGTAAGGGTACTTTCAATCACAATTTTTTCTTTCTTTCAAGCCTTTGGTAAAAAAAAAAAAAAAAAAAAAATTTTTTTTTTCCTTTTCAAATTAATTTTTTTTTTTTTGAACGACTTCAAATTAATTAATTAAAAGCCACTTTTAATACATAGAAGAGAAGGGAGCTGCTATATTTATAAGAAACAAATGTCTCCGACCAGATGGCTAAAGCTACAAGGAACACAAAGATTAAACCAAATTTCTATTTTATTTGAAGTGTTCAAATACATTTACTGTATAAAGTCCATTAAGACGCAAACAAAATATATTTAGGATAAAAAATCAAGTCCGGAGAACAGCGTAGAAAGCAAGGAAGGATCAAATCCAGCAAACACCGACGGGTCAACAGATGCAAAAACCGACGGATCAAACCCGAGAACACCAGAAGATGATGATGAACCGGATCCATCAACCGGTCCACCACTGCCCATTCCCAATGGTCTGAGCAATTCAAGAAGCTGAGAGACTTGGCTTGGATCTTGCGGATTGCGGCGTATTTGTTACAAGATTATTTATCATCTCATTAATCATCGGTCTAATCACAGGTCATACTGCGATTACTTCTTGCACAAGTCATGTTTCGACCTACACCGCTAATCCAATCACAAGTCTCACCAAGAGCACCCTTTAACACTGCTACATCCCCCACCGTATGGCCAGTCTTACACATGCAACGCTTGCAGTGAATATGGATCCGCATTTACTTACAACTGTTCTGAATGTCAATACTATGTTCATGTCGGATGTGCGTTTATGCCTGAGACCACCGAGCGTGAAGATCACGAACACCCACTCACTCTACTTTACAACAAACCGTTCAAAGGCCGGTATGACATTCATGTGTGATGCTTGTGAAGAAACTGTGTCGGAGAATCTATGGGTTTACTACTGCATAGAATGTGATTATGGGACGCATATGCATTCTTGTGCGGTTTATGAAAATCACGAGCCAAAGAAAAGAGGAGGAGAATCAAGCTCTTCTGCGGCTTTAAGGTTGGAGTCGTTGATGAAAGCTCAAGATGAGATGGCGGCTCTGCAGCTCCAAGCACGTATTTGGAATGAAATCAATAATTCTGCTTTGGCTTCCTGGAATCCAAAGCCGACAGATTTTGGGTCGATTTAATGAATCAGTTTTGATACATGACAAATTTGTGATTTTTCTTTTTTTTTTGGGGAATTTCGTTGTTTTTTTTTTTTTTTTTTTTTTTTTTTTTTTAGNTTTCTTTTCTTTGTTCGAACCAAGGGAGAAGCTTTCTTAAAACTTAGTCTATCGGTTTGGGTTTCTTCTTTTTTTTTTTTTTTTTTTTTTTGGGGATTTTTTTTTTTTTTTTTTTTTTTTTTTTTTTTTTGTAGAGCAAGTTCTTTTATATCTCTTGTTTTTTTACCTTTATATTGTTATTACCCGATGCACAAGGATAGTAACCTGATTGATCATATATGGCTTAATAAACCATTTACGTATATGAAGATGGTTGATGGTCTTGGAAATTATTGAGAGTTGAGATGAAAATGTGGATAGCTAAATTAAAAGACACTTGCATTATGTGGAAATTCATCTGGTGACCACGTATTTCTTAGAACATGAAGTTCCGTGGGAAATGATATAACTTTCATTTCTTGCAAAAGAAAAAAAAAATATATATATTCTCTCGTTGTATTTTCCTATTTAAGCATTGAAAATAAAAAAAACTAAATAATTAAATATCCACCATTCATTCCGTCGACTGACTTCGAAAGTCAACGTTCAGATTTTTCATCAAGTCGTTACCTAGTTGGATTGCATGGGAATCTCAACTATTCATGCAGACCAGTGATTTTTTTTTCTTTNGTTTTTTTTTTTTTTTTTTTTTTTTTTTTTTGGGTTTTAAAAGAGACCAGTGATTTGTCACTACTCATATACTTTCGTGTCCAAATTTTCAACCTCTACTGTCAATGGTCTTTTATATATTAAGCTACAACTTGGGTGAATAATCAAAACCAAACTCATATTTCTTAATTAATTTTTCTGCCACTTAACAACCAAATCTAGACAGTGACACGATGGCTTCAACAAAACCGGTTAATCGACCATCGTTGAGGCACCCGAGTCACAACCATCCTCTGCGCGTCTTCAAAGCTCAGGAAGAAGATGAGATCATATGCTCTGGTTGCGAGCTTGACCTAACCGGACAAGCTTTCAAATGTACCAAGTCAGAGTGCGATTACTTCTTGCACAAGTCATGTATTGATCTGCCCCGTGAAATCAATCACAAGTCTCACCCTGACCACCCTATAACCCTGCTTCATTCTTCACCATATGGTCAGGCTTACACGTGCGACGCATGTGGTCAGTATGGATCTGCTTTCACTTACCATTGCTCTGAGTGCCAGTACGATGTTCATGTGGGATGTGCGTTTATCCCTGAGATCGTGGAGCGTGAAGATCACGAACACACACTCAGTCTAATTTACAACACACCGTGTAAAGGTCTTGAAGACGGTGTGACGTTCATATGTGATGTTTGTGAAGAAACTATGTCTGAGAACCTTTGGGTTTATTATTGCAAAGAATGTGATTATGGAACCCATGTGCATTCTTGCACGGTTTATGAAAAACATGAGCCAAAGAAAGAAAGAGGAGGAGAAGAAGCGATATTGGAAGCTTTAAGGATGGAGTCGTTGATGAATGCTCGACAAGAGTTGGAGAACATGCGTATTAGGAATAAAATCAATAATTCTGTAATCCATTTTGGGGATGAACCTGAGCGGAGATATTATTGGGTGAGAAAATGAGTGATCATTTTCGTAAAATCACGATGCTATAGTACAATGATCTTTCTTTAGAAAATTTCGTTTTTTTTTTATTTTCGTATTATCTTTAATTGTCATACAAAATAGTATAATAACAAGTTTATTAGTTATATAATGGCTTAATTAACCAGTTACATATAGCAGTTTGAAAGAAAAAGAAAAAAAAAAACATTTATATTGCGACTTAAAAAACATACACAAAAATTTACAGCAAATCTNAAAAAAAAAAAAAAAAAAAAAAAAAAAAAAAAAAAAAAAAAAAAAAAAGACAGAACCAAACAAGAAAGAAAGAGTTCTATCAAGTTGGTATTTTATTTTGGAAAGGAAGTTTCCCAAAGAAAGAAACCTTCATAAATATATACTCCTCCCTTACTGATCACCAATAGTATCTCCGCTTTGGCTGATCCCAAAGATCAAGCGCGCAGCCTAAGTCATCATCAACACAAGTTGTATTGACAAATCCTAAATTAGGCTCTTCAAGTAACATTCGTTCACGTCGATATATCTCACCAAGTCGAAGGCTAATCGTAATTAACACGACCCAACACAAGACATGCTTCAATTCTCATATAAATTTTAAGGGTTTAAAAGCTAGAATTTCTCTATGACTATGTATATATTTAGTCACTGATCACATCGAGGTTTAATTATACGTAAATTTGTAATTTCTAGTTTCTTTTCTCGAAGTCGTAGTGTCGTATTCAGATGACTTGGAGACGATATGCATTAGAAACCCCAGCCTACATGTTTGACCTCACATCTTTAACTATGTCAACTCATCTGTTTGTATACATTCAGCTTGATAATTCAATATTTTATAATTTTTAATTACAGTTGACTTTTTAATAGATTTTACAAGGAAAGTCAAATTAAACTAGTCCCGTTATGGATGGGTGCAAGAAGAATAGTTCCACCTCTTGACTTTGAATCCCAAATGAGAACTAATCTCTTATACAAACATATATAGATCGTATAATCATATTAACGTGTAGTGACATTATTGTCCTAATATATATAATATATAAGCTACAAATTGGTAAATAGTCAAACTAAAACACATCACTACTCCACCCTAAAGAAGACTCATGATCACAAGTCCTCTTACTATGCTCACTATAAATACTTTGAAACCCCTTAGCTTAACAAGAATCGCAAAAAAAAATCAATAACCACAAACACACACAAAAAAAGATTTTAGCTAAAATGGCTTCAAGAAAACCATCGGTGAGGCACCCGAGCCACAGCCATCCGTTGCGCGGCCACAAAGCCCAAGTTGAAGAAGAGATAATCTGCTCTGGCTGCGACCTAGACCTGGTAGGTGCAGCATTCAAATGCACAAAGTCGGAATGCGATTACTTCTTGCACAAGTCATGTTTCGATCTTCCTCGTGAGACCCGTCACAAGTCTCACCCGGATCACCCTTTGACCCTACTGTATTCCCCACCTTATGAGTCGTCAGCTTACTCGTGTGACGCGTGCGGTGAGGATGGATCAAGGTTCGCTTACAACTGCTCTATCTGCCAATGGGATTTGCATGTCGGATGTGTATTTATGCCTGAGTTAGTGGAGCGTGAAGGACACGCACATCCGCTCACATTGCTCTACGGTACTCCTTGCAAGAACGCTTCGGTCTTCAACTGCGATGTTTGTCAAGAAACTGTGCCGGATAATCTATGGTTGTATTACTGCAAGAAATGTGATTATGGAACGCATTTACATTCTTGCGCGGTGGAGGAAGAGGAAGAGGCGCCCAAGAGAGGAGGAGGTGTAGGAGGAGGAAGCGGAAGAGGAAATACGAGTAATGGTGGGAATAAAGGAGGACGGGGCTCGGCAGCTTCGGAGCTAGCTGCAATGTTGAAAGCTCAGAGGGAGATGGAGAAGATGCAGATTGAGTTACATCTGCAGATGCAAAGAGCTAAGATTGATAAGAAATCGAGAAAATCGATCCTTAACTCGATCTAGAAATTAAATGTGCAAAACTTCTTGATCATGAGATCCATCGTCCTCCACATATGCATATGTTTCTCTCAAGATCTTGAAGCTCTAATACTTGTTTCTTATGTTTATTTTGGTTCTTGTTTTTATTTGATTTAGTTTGTTGCAGGGTTTCATATGCATATGTTTCTCTCAAGATCTTGAAGCTCTAATACTTGTTTCTTATGTTTATTTTGGTTCTTGTTTTTATTTGATTTAGTTTGTTGCAGGGTTTCATATGCATATGTTTCTCTCAAGATCTTGAAGCTCTAATACTTGTTTCTTATGTTTATTTTGGTTCTTGTTTTTATTTGATTTAGTTTGTTGCAGGGTTTCATATGCATATGTTTCTCTCAAGATCTTGAAGCTCTAATACTTGTTTCTTATGTTTATTTTGGTTCTTGTTTTTATTTGATTTAGTTTGTTGCAGGGTTTCATATGCATATGTTTCTCTCAAGATCTTGAAGCTCTAATACTTGTTTCTTATGTTTATTTTGGTTCTTGTTTTTATTTGATTTAGTTTGTTGCAAGGTTTCACTTTCATGTTATTTTCCACATATGCATATATATGTTTCTCTCAAGATCTTGAAGCTCTAATACTTGTTTCTTATGTTTATTTTGGTTCTTGTTTTTTATTTGATTTAGTTTGTTGCAAGGTTTCACTTTCATCTTATTTTCCTTTCAATAATTGTTTATGTATCTGAAATTAAAGAATTTATATATACAGCTTTCGTCAACTTTAATTGTTCTAGTCGTTACTTCGTTATACATCACCGTCTCAAATTATTTGGAATGCTTTAGGATATTACAAGGGGTTGCTGACAGATTGTGGATAATCTTATTCGTGGATATTGGTAGACACTGACCACGGTAAGCATTGACCTACAAAATCTAAAATGAATAAAAGCTTAGCATTGACCTACAAAATCAAACAAATAAATAACACTTTTCTATCGTTGTATTTTCCTATTTAAACAATGAAAAGCCAAAGAACAAAAAATAGATTTTATCTAGCATTCTTCCAGTTCCAGTCGACGACTTTGAAAGTCAACGTAACGTTCAGATTTTTGTAGAAAATGCTCGTTGATGAATGCTCGACAAGAGTTGGAGAACATGCGTATTAGGAATAAAATCAATTATTCTGTAATCCATTTTGGGGGTGAACCTGAGCGGAGATATTATTGGGTGAGGAAATGAGTGATCATTTTCGTATAATCACGAAGCTATAGTACAATTTCGTTTTTGTTTTCTTTTCCTGTTATCTTTAATCGTATATACAAAATAGTATAATAACAAGTTTATTATTAGTAATAACGCGGAATTAAAATTATAATAATTTTATAATATCAAAATAAATCATCATAGTATTTAGCACATATAAAACTAAAATTTTACAAGTTAACTTCATACTTCATCTACAACATTATATATCGTTCTAGAAAATATTATTTTAATCTTTCATTTTTTTCGGTTAACTTATACTATATATAAGCATTTGTAATGAAATAAAAAAATTTAAAAATTGCGTAGAATCGCATTTTCTCAGAATATGATACAAAATAATATGTATCACCTTTTACATATTTTTTTGTGTGGTAGCATTTGACCTTCTCTTACTATTTTAGTTTTGTAAATTTAGTATTTTGACATACATATAATTTTAAAGCATACATATCAAAATATTTAAAAATCTTGAAATGTTCAATTTTAATGAAAGTTACGGTAATGGTATTATTCAAATTTTCCACTATTATAACTAAATTATATTCTATTCTTTTTTTTACTTGTAAACACATTTTAATATTTTAAACAGGAAAAAACTTATATACAAATTTTTAGTTAAAAATCTATTTCATAACATGTTCTCTACTTTATATTACAACTTTTTAATGTTAGATTTCAACTTATCATATAATTAAAATTTAAAATTTAATATTAAATTTGTTTATATGTTTTCTTAATTTTATATTTCTGTATAATTAAAATATGAACAAATATGAATAATCATGTATTAAATAAAAATAGTAAATATAGTTTAATATTACTTTTTTCTTTTGATGATGTGGATATCCTAGATGGAGAGAAAACTCTCTTATTATATATAAGACTAAGGTTAAGCCCACAGGATGTGTGAGTCGTGATTATTACAAAACTTTGTCAATTGTCTTTTGAGTTTAGTTATGACAGTGTATTAGAAGGTCCATCCGAATTTACTTTAGTTTCCATAAAATTGCTGATAATTGTAATACTAATTTTTTATTATTAAGATATTTGTCCTATTATATGTCACCGCTTTAATGTAATTAATAGGAGTGGAAGACCGGATCTCAATGTCAATGGACAATTTATGATATATGTTATCATTTGTATTTTTATATATACCACCTTTTCTGTTACTGTCATGTATACGGTCAGCGACAATATCAATTCGTCTTGCTGAAATGCATTCTTAAAATCAATTCAGAACTGCTGCACGAAATATTTATACTTGTACAAACATTTCATAGGAGTGGACCAATATGGCTAGATTCTAATTTCAAAGTTGGGCTTCGCGCGGGTTTTTCTTTCATTAATTTTTCTCTCAAGTTGTTAGAACCAATGGCTAAGATCATATAACTTCCATGTAGAGTTAAATTTGGTCTCATGTGTCATAAATTAATATATGTACATAAAATGTTGAAGTTGTTATTGTTTAACTATAAACTTTATGCATAAAAACAAATGGATATAGGAAGAAGTAAGAACCAATCTGTTAAAAATTGTTCAAAGCCTTTAGTTTAAAGTATGTTAATTTTAGCGTGTTAAAATGTTTATAGTGGTTTCTCTAATTTTTGCCTATTTTCAAAAAATCGTTAATCGGGCGGTCGGGCCGGGATTAACGATTTTTTAAAAAACGGA
>OVBJ01001011.1:0-36182 GCA_900406535.1 Noccaea bulbosa | reverse complement strand
GGGCTTGGTCAAAGGCTGGTCAACGCGGGTCAACTCATCCTTCATGGTCAATGCACAGCTTCTCTTCGGCAAACAGGTTCTCATTCTGTTTGCGCGCGACAGATGACTCCTCCAATCTTCAAGTCCCATCTCTCTTCCAAAAGCCTCCAAATGTACCTAAATACAACTCCAAATGCAGGATATGTGCAATGCATGCTCCAAAGACTATAGATTCAGCTAAGGAATGCAAACTAACCTAAAATGGATGAATCAATGAACAAATGTATGAAAAATGGTATGAAAAACTATGCTTAAAAGGGCTAAAATGCAGAGACATCACCTCTCCATTGCTCTCCCACAAAAATCATTACACTTATTTTGCATATATAATTTTCACTAATATGAAACTCAAGCCATTTATTATCATAATAATTATCATTTATTAATATAATAAATTTAACAAAAATGTGAAAAGTCAATTAAAAAAATAAAAAGCTTATATACGAAACTACAAAAAGGAACAAAATGGTATGAAACGAGAATTTTGCCTACATCTAATTATATTTATGGGCAGGACGAAAAAAAAACAGAAGGACCAAGATGGGATAGGACAAGACGGGAAAAAAACAGAATGAGACAAGATGAGGCTAGATGAGACAGACATAATGGACGGGAGGAGATAAAAAGGAATGGAATAGGACAGGATGGGACAAAAATTTCGCATATTTCTAATTATATTTATGAATTGTACAAAAAGAAACGGAAGTAACGGGATGAGACATGACAAAACGAGAAGGAACATAATGGGAAAAGATGAGATTGCACGGAACGGACATGACGAGAAAGAACGGACATGATGAAAATGAACGAAATGGGACATGATTGGATTGGACGGTAGGAGAATTTTGCCTTACTCTAATTATATTTAATTAATATATGTATGACATTTTTGAAATAATAATAAACCATAAAAATAAATTAAATTTTTGAAAAATAACAAAATTAACACAACAATATAAATCCCCGCGCGAAGCGCGGATCACCCCTAGTTAGTAACATAAACCTTAGTATTAATAATTTATGTATACAGGCTCTTAAAAATTTAGAGAAGACTGAGGCCCCATTCTACAGAATTATTGGAATGAGCTCAGACCCAGGCCTGTGTGTATATAAATCATTCTTTGGTAGAGTAGAATGTTTCTTTATATATTCATTTGATTCTTCTTTAAACCAAACGATGCACTTGATAAAAAAACTTTTTTTTTTGGTTAATAAATTTAATCAAAATTTAATTCCAAAAACAAAGGTTTTATTTTTTGGGTTGAATAGACTTTTTTAAAATCAAGGATTTAGGTATTAATTACAATCCATTATAGTAAGACTAGAAAAACAGAAAACTGGATTGGAGCACACAAAAGAAAAAAATAAATATACATAGATGTATACACACAAATTTATAATACAGAAAAAATTAAGAACCTCAACAACAAAGCGACATTTGTCTTTGAAGACTTTTTTTTTTTTTTTTTTAAGTAACGAGAAACAAGCTTACTCAGTTTTCAAGAAGGTGGTGGCGCCGGAGCAAAATGTGCTCCGATGCAATCAATAACATTTCCAGATCGGCCATGGAAGCCAACAAGCTGACGACCATTGTCTTCGAGCACAAACTTAGTAGCTCCAAATGTTGGCGAAGTCCTTCCTGTTGATGTTGTAAAGGCAAGACTCGTGACGACGTAGTTATGATAACGAGACACTAGACCAGTTGTTCCTTCCACTGATGTTATATATTCGTTTGGGTAATCAAGCAGGAACTGCAATCATCAATTACTATCTATTATTATCGTATTTCATAATAATTATAGGCATACGGGCCGGTCCAATGCACAAACAATATTGACCAATATAAAAATTTCCTATCAAACATATTTTACAAAATGTAAATTCAAACAGAGTTTCTGAATATGTTTTACTTTTACGTATACAATTCTAAGTGATACTTTAATTCAGTGAGCCTACAGATAATAATTATACATGCAAACATAAAATCAAAGAACATGTATCCTAAAACACAAAAATACAATAAAACTGAAAGTGTTTTTTTCCTCGTATAGCGGTTCGAAATATCTACATAGATGATGTTAATTAATTTTGTCAAAGTTTTCATGAACTAAAAAAAAAGACTCGCTCAAACGATAAGAAGATTTCAATCACCCTAGAGGAAATATTGACTTTGGCTCCCACTCCAAAATAAATATGTGCTAAATGTGTATAGATCATAAAGTTAATTGACATCCACTAATAAACAGTAGTTCATAAATCATACTAAATGATTAGAATAATATCAACTAACTGTATGTAGATGGTAATGTATTATTTTGTGGTTTGTGTTGTATAATGTCTTCGTTGTCTCACTATCACATTCAAGCAAATATGTATCTACTTTAGTTAATGATCCAAAAAGAATTAGTTCAATTCCACATACCTCTTGTTAACATTCATACCAAAAAAAAAAAAAAAACTATACCTCTTGTGGATGTTGAATTATCCGGCCATGCTCACGTGTTTCTGGTTCGCCGTCGGCGCTGACATAGTCGAATTTGACTTTAGTTACACAACACTCATCTCTTCCAACATAAACTTTTCTTACACCACTGTGAACTCCATCGTCCCACATTCCTCCTCCTGGACCACCTTGCGCGGCAAGTTTCCTAGGCGGAGCCCAGTTCGATGATGATGTGTCCGGTGCAAAATGAGCTCCGATGGCATCTAGAGCGTCGCCGGATTTCCCATGGAACCCTACAAGCTTCCGACCATTATTCTCAAGCACGAATCCAGGGTTTCCGAATCTCGGAGATACCCGTCCTGTTGATGTCTTGAAGACAAGCGACGTTATGACAACGGCAGTAATGTAAGCACAAGCGTAAGTTCCTTCGACTGATGTGATGTACTCATTTGGATAGTCAATAACAAACTGCAATAATCGATCTTGTGGCTTAGTTTTCGTTTCAAGGTATATATCTACGTACATTCGCAATTATATATATTCTGGCTATGAAGCTTTAGTTGTGTAAAAACAAAAACTTAAAGATTTCTAACAATCATAAGCAATTTAGCCTGTTCTATGTCAATGTCAAAGATTGCGTCCGATAAAGTAAAATATTTAGCTATCGACTACTCCCCGCTTGAAATATATTTGCAGCATATCCACCAAAATAAATATACTTTTCGGTATTTGTGATCTATCGGTTATATATATAGAAAAGAGAGTTCTTGTAAGACCTCTTGTGGTTTGTGAATCGGTTCACCCTGCGCATGTGACTTCACCGTACCATCACTGTAATATTCGACCTTGAGATAACTAATACAAGTGTCATCTCTTCCCACATAAATTTTTCTTACACCACTGTTAATGCCATGGTCCCAAGAACCTCCTCCATTTCCTCCCTGTGCATCCACCCTTTGTGTCATGGCTTTTCTTTCTTCCTTGATTCGCTTGATTATTAATCTTTTGTATGCAAATGATCATAATTAGTCAGTTCTGAATATTTCTTAACAAAGGCTCTCAAATTAATACTATGAATTATCATAAAACAACAATGTACACGTACGACAATTTATCAAGATCGTATTCATTAATTACTTGTTCCTAACAAATAAACATCATAAATGAGAAATAAATAGAAAAAGAACCTTTGGTTTTGAAGGGGCAAGAGCTGATGGCACTTTGTGGTGATCGTTGAGGGTACATATATAGTCACTAGCACTTTGCCTAGTTTATAATTGTAAATCTTGTCGATATATAACTTCACAAGTTGTAGATGACTATGTTTCTTTGTAATTTTAATATGACTTTGTCTCCCGAAGCCGTATAACTTTCCAATCTTTTTAGTTTACTTGACTATCCAATAAGAGATAGTGGGAGATGTAATCAGAATGTATGCTGGATGTAATCAGAATGTAATCTTTTTAGTTTACTTGACTATTCATTTAGGCATTTGATTTGGCAAGTCTATGCTGGATATATTGGTTATTAACGGTCAGGCCGGCTCCTCCTATAGGAGGCAAGAAGTGCCACGGTTGGGAGTCAAATATTGACCGATTCTTATTACCTTCTGAATCCAGAAGAATGTATCAATTAATTATTTGTCCCAATGATGTGAACGATGAGGAACTTTCAGTAAAGATTAAACTTTGATTTCTTCTTGAACCCCAATCAACAAATGATAAATATATTGAAACCAAAGCCAACTCTCAAATGTATTGACGGAGTTGCAAACAAAGATTACATTGTAATTTTAAATCCATTTTTTGTTTAAACCTTTTCCCACGTATTTTTTATTTGTGATAATAACTACACATCTTAGAATCTTATCATTTGTCAACTAATTGCTATCAAACGATAGCGCTTTAAGGGCTCATCGACGATGGCGTATTGGTCTTCTGTTCAGGTGCCTGCGGTGTTCTACTTGCGTACATGTTTTATTTTTCTTCTTTTTATATAGGGAAGGTTTAACCGGTCATGTGTATCAAATACTTCGTTTGATCAACGGATTGGATCAAATATGCCTTGTACTTAGTGTTTTANTTTTTTTTTTTTTTTTTTTTTTTTTTTTTTTTTTTTTTTTTTTTTTGGCTGATAGGTTTTAGAATTTGATTTGTTGGGTAATTTATGGATAGAGACATATGGTCTACGCAAGGGATCTTGGCATCGCATGGTCGGACAACAGCGAGTATTGGTCATGGCTTCCACTTCGGTATGGAGAATCAAGGTAAAGAGTTCAAATCATTGATTTATATATTCTACATAAAATGTTTTAGCCTTTGGATTTATATATATTTTTTTTTTTTTTACAATTTTATGTATTATTAGAGTATCTCCATTGGAAAGTTTTCATATGGGTATCTCAATTTGAAAAAAAAAAATTATTTAATTATGCGAGTATCTCAAAAAAGTTGAGATACATATGCTAGAGCTCTCATTGGAGATATTTTGGAGTGAGTATTTCATTTTTTTTTCTTGATAAGGTGAAATACTTTTGTGAGAACCCTTCAATGAGGTTCTCTTACAAGAGTAAAAAAAATCATCAACCTTTTTAGAAACAGAGACATGCTTTAATTTGATTTTTTTTTTTTTTAAACCATACATTATATCACATCCAAAAAAAAAGGGATCAAATCTGACAATTATTTTTTCATAATAACACTAGTTATTTTTATTAGTTCTTAAAAGAAAACATCCAACGAAAACCGAGCAAGTTTAAAATGTTATTTTCCGTATATTAATTATGAGGAAAAAGCTTGTGAGATTGCTTGATCTTGTACATAAACAGATAAAATATTTTTTTTGTTTTTGACTTTTTAAGCGAGACACTCGTTGAAGCTGCTGTGCTTGAAATGGTTTGTTGGTTAGACGTGAATGGAAAGTTCGACACGAGGGTACTGACTCCAGGGACGACGTACGAAGTTGTGTACGTGGTGAAGTTAGAAGATACAGCTTCTGGATGGGAGACACCGGTGAACCTGAAGCTAACATTGCCCAGCAATATGGAAAGGCCGCAAGAGCGGAGTGTGAGTTTGAAACCGCATATAGGGAAATGGTGGGTCGACATACCAGCCGGTGAGTTCACGACGACGCTGGAGAATGCCGGAGAGATCAGTTTCTCCATGTACGAGACCGCATCCAACTGGTGGAAGGGTGGGCTCTTTGTAAAAGGTGTCGAAATTCGTCCTAAAAACTAAGGCATATATGTGTGCATACATGCTTCGTTGTCTATCCTTTGATGACCTATATATTTCGATGATGTAATACATAAATAATCTCATCTAAAGTTTGAGGTACGTAATGTTTACTTTTCTCAGATTTCTTACAGTTAGCAGGCTTAAACTCCAAAATTTGATATTCAACTCAACACAAATAACTTGTCACTTTAATTAGCTTGCCAATTGCCATGCATGTGGAATCCACTTTGAAATCAAATGTATAAACT
Source organism: Noccaea bulbosa (assembly GCA_900406535.1). NCBI lineage: Eukaryota > Viridiplantae > Streptophyta > Magnoliopsida > Brassicales > Brassicaceae > Noccaea > Noccaea bulbosa. The sequence goes on along the minus strand of OVBJ01001011.1, from coordinate 30,216 downwards.
GTTATGAAACCCACGTTTTCGAGATTAAATAAAATTATATTTAATTGTATAAACCTGTTTGGTAACTTCTCTGAGTCATAAAGCTTCGATACATATATTCCAGATTTTTTCGAGATGATATATTAATGCCCATCAATTTTCGGAAACTATGTAAAACAACGTTTTAGTTACTAACATGAGTTTATCTACCAAAATTCTAAAGATCCCTTCAAATGGGTATCTCCATTGGCTTCATCGTAGTTCAGAATCTGATGCTAGAACAGGGTGTTTCATTGTAATTTCATCATTAGCGTGTATTCGCTCGAACTTTCCTCTGTCATTACAGAGAGATCATTTTCCTTCCCCTCTAAGGGAGATATCGTATCTATCATCTTCCTCTTTCGAGGAATCTATCCTACATCCATTTTCTCTCTTTACGAAAGGAAAACCTTGAAGCATAGGCATTGCAGAGTTTTTGGTCGTTTCTGGAGCCCAAAAAAAAAGAAAAAAATGAAATGATTTACACACATGTCAAGTCCGAGGTCCAGATCCGTTTCTCCATGGAAAAGTTTTCGATCCCTTTCTACTCCCAACCTCACACCACGTGTCGTGTGCACAACGCTCCGCGGGAAAAAAATTGTCGGCATATTGTGAAAAAAAAAAAAAAATCGGTTGTGAAAACACAACTCTTCGGTTTTTCCGTTTTCTCTTTTGTTCTTGATGAAACTCTCAAGATCTACTTCTTCAATTTCTGCTCTGTAAAATCTCTTCCCTGTTCGTCGTTTTTCTTCGCCATTTTCTTCTTCGTATTCGTCTTCTTATTTTTCTTCTTATTCCTGGAGATCTTCTGCTTCTTCCCTCTGTCCTTTCCCCTGTGTTGTCGTTTGCGCTTCATCTTGAATTTTTAATCTTAGAGTTCCAGTGATTCCTGGTCAGCGATTATCTCAGGTTTGTAACTCATAAACTTGATGCCAACTCAAATCGGAGTTTCCTTAGCTAAACTCAATTATGAATATTATCATTTCCTTTCATTTTACAAAAACAAAAGAAAATTATAAAAATAATAATTTTAAAGAACCTCAATCAAAGTTGTGCAATGGAAAGAATTGATAACAAAAATTCTTAACTAAACTCTAAACTTAAAAAATTAATATTTTATTCATAAAAAATTCTAAAGAGCTTTTGTTGGGGATCTGCAATACTCATGCTCTTATGCAGCTTCACAGAATGGCAGAGGCATAAATATTTTTTTACTGGGGCATAATTATTAAAACTATTTTTTTATTAAATTAAAAAAACTATAGTTATTACTTATTCAATAAAAAAAAAATTATTGAATAACTCTATCCAATTCATGTACTTTAAGAGTATTAATGAGAATAACTTGTCTGAACACACAACCAAAAAAACAAAAAAGAGAAAACGAAATTTAACCTCTTTATATATATATGTTCTTTATATATATATATATGTACAGTTGACAAAAAAATAATATATATATATGTACATGTTTTAACTATATATACACATTAAAAAATATGTTTACACATGGTAACAAGTTTCTCTTAATTACGACTATTTATTGTGAGAAATGGACATAAGGGTAAAATTATCTTTCCTACATGTTAAATTTAATTTAAATTCCCAATATTGCGACTTATGAATTTGACCTATGTATACTATTAATTTAGTCATTCATGAAAAATATCTTGGCGTGTTGTTGTTATTTATTAATTTTGAAAGAATGTTAATTATTCAAAAAAAAAAAAAAATGTTTTAGACTAAACAAATCTGTGAAGCATAGTCAATATTATACACCAAAAAGTGTTGAATCCATCTTAAGTTAGATGTGCGGGAATGGTTTTTGTCTTTAGACTTGGAACCAGAGCTGGTCATAGGCTCTATACCAAAAAAACAATAGAAAACAAAAATTTAATGACGTGGCCATATTAAAAAACAGTAGAATCGCCTCTCACATAGTAACTTTTGGAATCGTCTCTCATTAAAAACTCTACAGATGTCGTCATCTAATTCAACAACTATTTTTTTCATAAAAAATAAAAGTAAAAATATTTTTTTTTTTTTTTTTTTCGAAAATTGTTTTAAAGAGCCTTATCATTGATTCAGCAATGCGGCTGCTCTTTAGATGTCTAAAGAAGCCTGTCCCATCGTTGGCCTAATAAAAAAAAAAAAGCAGAATCTGTCCTCATCAAAAAATTAATATAGTACAGAAAAGTATGTTGGTTTTCTGTCGGATATATATTATATGATGTGATCCATTCCAGGTAGCCCTGTGCATTCTGGGTTTTAGGACGGGTATTAGCGTGAACAGGATGGGAAAGAAAAATTTGGGAATTGAAATATAGAACCCAAAGTTTTTCCTTACTACAACAGGACGGGAAATGACGGGAACATGAAGTTTGGGAATAAAAATTTAATACCAAATTAGATTTCCAAAGTCTTATTAAATTGAGTAAAGGTTAAAAAAAATGGGAAGGGTTCGGGAATCAACATATTCATACTTCAATATAATATACTAATCAAAACTTTAGCGAATTATTATAATATATGCCTTACTTATCCGAAAACAATACATCAAATGATAGAAAAATAAAAAATATAGGCTAAAGTCTAAATTTATTTATTTTTGGCATTGATAATATATAGAATTATAATATTTTAGATGTTTTTATAAATACCCAATGGGAATTCCGGGAAACCCGTACCCATTCCTATCCATACCCATTCCCGTTAAAATATAAAACTTGCACCCAAAAAGGAAAATACAATTTCTCATTCCCGAAAAATCCGGGAATTTTGGGACGGGAAAAGGAGAGAACGGGATTTCCGTCCCGAAATGCACAGGGCTAATTCCAGGTCAATATCTAATTGTACGAAGAAACAAATAACACGCATCCTTATCTACGGAAATGTTTTTGACCGACTCGTATTACCTTCTGAATCCAAAACTATGTATCATTTAATTATTTATCCAATTGAGGTCAACGATTAGAAACTTTCAATAAGATTAAACTTTGGTTTCTTCTTGAACCCCAATCAACAAAGCATAAATATATTTAAACCAAAACCAACTCTGAAATGAATTGACCGAGTTGCAAACAAAGTTTACACTGTATTTCCAACGTAGTTTTTATTTGTGATTTAATTTATTTTGTACGTATATAACTACTATATAAGTAAATTTCTGTATAACCCACTTTCACAATACCAGTTTTTAAGATACAACACATTATTAGAATCTTATCATTCGTCAACTTATTACTAACAAAAGACAACGCTTTAAGGGCCTCATCGACGATGGCGTATTCGTATTCTGTTCAGGTGGTTGCGACGTTCTACTTATATACATATCTTCTTTTTTTATTTTTCTATAGGGAAGGTTTAACATGTCACGTGTATCAAATACTCCGCTTGATCAGCGGATTGTTAGATTTGTTGGGTCATTTACATGTATATATATGAGTCATCTAACGTGTACTGAGGTTGATAATTTATGGACAGAGTCGCATGATCTACGCAAGGGATCTTGGTATCACATGGTCGGACAACAGCGAGTATTGGTCATGGCTTCCTCTCCGATATGGGGCATCATGGTAAAGAGTTCTATAACTTTGATTTATATATTCTATAAATACTTTATAATGCATGGGACTAGTGGTGGGACTGTGTCCGATTTTGTTTTCCCGATCCCAAACAAAACCCCGCGCATCCACAATTTTAGATCAATCGCAAAAAGAGATATATCAACTAAAATATTGTTAGTATGTTATTATGCAAACATTCAACGAAAAACGATAGCAAGTGAAAAGTAACATCTTACGGAAAGTGTTTTTTTTTTGTTGAGAAAAGAGTTGCTTCTGTTTTGTAATGGGCAGGAAGCTTGTGCGATTGCTTCTCACGCTGATTTTTTCTTTTTGATTTTTAAGCGTTGAAGCTGCTGTGCTTAAAAAAGTTTGTTGGTTAGACGTGAATGGAAACTTCGATACGAGAGTACTAACTCCAGGGACGAGGTACGAGGTTGTATACGTGGTGAAGTTAGAAGATACAGCTTCTGGATGGGAGACACCGGTGAACCTAAAGCTGACCTTGCCCTGCAATAGGTCGCAAGAGCGGAGTGTGAGGTTGAACGCGTATATAGGGAGAAGTTGGGTAGCCATATCAGCCGGTGAGTTCATAACGACGCCGCAGAATGCCGGACAGATCAGTTTCTCCATGTATGAGACCGCATCCAACTTGTGGAAGAAAGGGCTCATTGTAAAAGGTGTTGAAATTCGTCCCAAATTTTAAGGCATATATGTGTGCATGCATCCTTCGTTTTCTATCCATTGATCAACTATTTCAATGATGTAATACATAAATAATTTATTTTAAAGTTTGTGGTAATGTAATACATAAATAATCTATATTGTAAAGCTTGTGGTAATCATTACTTTTCCCACTTTCTTTTTTTCAGTTAATCAGAAATTTGATATGTAAACACAAATACGCGTATGTGGCTAATTATTGATTTTGTACATATCAAATTTAACTCGAGTGTTGAGATACCACTTTTTTCTTTCTTATTATTTTTTTTAAAAAAATAATTGTTTACTGGTGAGCTAATCGCATAGATACTATCAATGAGAATGTTCTTATTGCCTAAAAATACTGTAATTCCCATATATGATCTCAGGAAATTTATGGGGATTAAAACTTTTTTCCCGTATGAAATCTGTAAATTCATAAATCATATCGAGAAATCTGAAAGATCTAGAGAAGCTTTATTAGAACTGTGAGAAGTTACTAAAAGAGTTTATACAAATATTATAATTGTATATAATCTCGAAAACGTGGGTTTCATAACCGTATAGATTTTATATCAAAGTGGCTTCCACATGCATGGCAAGCTAAACTGACTATAGCTTTTGTACCGACGGTGCAGATGCCTTCTCACCTCCGGCCAAGCCGAAACCTCTGTTGGTAAATATATATGTTTGATCAAAATGTTAAATACTGTAAAAATTTAACTTGCTCAAACATTAAATGTATGAGGAGAGGATTAAGAGAATTGATTTGGCTGACTGTTTCATGTCAACAAAGTGCACTTATTTTTCGGTGAAATGAACTCCAGAGTTAAACGTGCTTGGACTGGAGTAGTGGAATGATGGATTACCTTTCGGGAAGTGGCCTACGGAACCATGTTAGTGAAGAAAAAACATGGTAAAAGGTTGGGTGTTGATTGTAAGGACAGTAAACAAGTCTCTAAAAAAATAACGCACCGCCCGTCTGATATGAGTGGGCCTACGGGGGAAGGTGTGGGTGACTCACTGAGATAGGCAGTCGGGGCCTTATATTAAATACTGTTAAATTTTAAATTGATCAAAAAGTTAAAAGTACTATAATGTTAAGATATTAAATTATAATGTTATCAAAAATTTTAAATATAATATTAATTACTTAAATGATGAAAAATATGAATATGTCTTAAAAGTACAACAATGAAAATAAAAATGTGTGGTGATTCAGAAAGAAATTATTTACAGAACCCAAATGATAAGAATCCATAAAAACATAAAGATTAATTTAATAAGCCTCCAACTTTGTAAGTATAGAATAAATTCTATAAATTAATACTTGATAAATTAATAAACACGATAAATTAATAAAATCTCCCGGTCCTGAGTTGGCCAGTGTAAAATATGACCCAATTTGATTAGATAATAAAATAATATTTTTTTTGAAATCCTAAATAAAATATGGTCCGAATAATATTATAAATTAATAATCAACATATAAAAGCTTATATATATAATTAATACAAACTAAAATATAAATTAATGTTGTATGCTTTTTCTTAAAGTTAAAATCTTTGAAGCTCGTCTCTAGTTATTTTTATTGCATCAAAAGTTTTTTTTTTAGATGCAAGAATTTTGGGAAATGATTTTGATGAAAATAAAAGCAATAATTTTGCATATCGACGAACAGGTAATAAGGGAAAAGTTGTAAGTTTCATAAATCTCACACACCCAAATACAATATGGAAACTTAAAGAAAAAAATAACTTCAAACAATATGACAAATAAGAAAAAATGTAAAAATAAAATAAATACAGAAATATTGAATGAAGGAAAAAGTTGATAAAATTCATTTTTTCTTAAAGAAAAAACCAAAAAAATTAAGAAAATATGGGGAAGTTTCTTATTTAATTTAAATAAAGTTTTAGAAGATTATCATAATTATAAAAAAGGAAAATTCAACAAAATCGTTTAATTAATAACTCTATAAATTAAAAAAATATCAAAGTCCTGACCTTATTAATTTATAGAGTTTCTACTATAATTTTTGGGTCAATATACTGTTTGATAAAATCGTATAATGGTAACTGCATTACTAACCAAAATTATATTATCAGTTATAAATTTATTAACACACATGGCGTGGAAATGCTTAATTATAATTCCTCAAGTATTTAAATGTGACATATTTACCGGAGTTGAACCGGGTTTAGAAGATCCATTCAGGAAAAAGGAAGCTTTAAGCACACAAATATAAAACAGAGCTTAAATTGGAAGATGTTCAGTGACCACACCAAATAACATTGTCGATTGATTTTGTTTACCCCAGCTGAAATGGAAACATCAATCACATAATGCTGCATTGTCGTGGTGGTGCCATGTACTGTGGAAATGGATTAATCACCAGAACATTCTCAGGAGGCCTTTGGGGAAGATCTTCTCTCAACTCACGTATCGCTCTTACATGCGCTTCAGAATTCATTTTTAGCTTCCTCTCCAGCTGAAAGATAACAAGAGAACGTTAAATACAAATTATTTTCACCTATAATTCGAAGTTTAGGAATACGAATTTACAATTTGTGCCATCCGTCTCATTTTTTCGTCATACTCCAATTCTAAGTCCTTCTTCATCTCTGCTGCCTTTGCTGCAAACTTTTCAGACTCAACCTTCCTTTGCTGTTCTCGGAGCCTATCACCCTCCTCCTGAAAAACGGAAGATTTCGGACATTAAGAAAAATATTATCAAAAGGGCAAACATTAGTTTTTATAAGCTACATATATTCTATGGCCATATCAAATTGGCCAGCATACGTTTGTTTATCTGACTCGAGATCTACTTATAATTGATGCATATTAACAACACTTTTTCTACCTTTATCTGACGGTGCATTTGGTTAGTATACGGTTTGTGGCCATTTTGATATCCAACATCTGCGACATGGGCCAAAAGTTGCTTCAGTTGCTTAACGTTCTTGACTTTATCTGTAGTCCTGTTATTAAAAAGGACCTTTCGTCCACCACAGAGCCTGAGTACGTTCTGAAATATCAAAAGTAGTTAATTAAAAAACTCGAAATGAGTCGTTGCACTAATAAAAATGTGAAGATCATTATGAAAGCAAGCAGACCATCAAAAATGCAGGGCAACCGTCACGCAAAAAAGCATCCAATGTCAGGTCTTCCGCTTCAAATTCGTCACCGCCGGTGAACACAACAATCAAATAGTCAAAGATTTTACTCCCAAATATAAACTCCAAGGTATTAATTGTGGACTCTTCCTCCTGCGTTATCCGATTTCTTGCAGATATAACAAACAGCATAGCATGTATTCCTTCATTCGCCATAGTCAAACAATTCACGATTTCCTTACTTATATAGTCTCCAGGTACGGCCGTATCAAACAATCCTGCATCAAAGTACCATAGTAAAGTAAAACTTTGATTGAATGGTATTGGCAAGGCTCTATTTCCATATATTTCTATTATTTAATTTCTCAATTAGATTATTTTTATAGGGTTTTTATAGGGTTTTGAGATTAGTTAAAGGGGCTTCCACATCTAGCTTTTCTCGATAACCTTTTCAAAAAGATATAATTATTCAACCCAAATTCAATGGATTAAAGGACATACCAGGAGTATCAATGACATTGATTATTGGGCCATCATGTACCGCAGCTCTATACATCTCGCATTTCATGGTAACACCTCCTGCTTGTGGTCTGGAGTTGAACATTTTCTCACCGAGGAGAGTGTTCCCGGTTGCGCTTTTTCCATTACCAGTACGTCCTACCAGAACTATGTTTTTTATTGGCTCAGGCATATTGAAAAAGTGAATGAAGAAGAAAGGCAGATGAGATTAGCAGCGTTTTCCAAATGGAAACACACGAGCTGTCTTCCTTTTTGTGTAGAAAAAAAAAAGGAAGCAGAAGAATAGGTGGACAAGTTCGTGGAAATGATTATAGTTTTAATACAATCGTCTGCCCGATAATGTATTAGTTTGACAACAACTATGATTTGTATTTTTCCATTTGAGTTTGTTATATTTTTGCCTTTTTGTGCAAGTGTGGTTAATATATATATATATATATATATATATTTATTTATTAATGTTGTGCTTTTTTTATGTATATAGTAAAACATCTATAAAGTAATAACCTTGTTACCACAATATTTTATTACTTTAGCGAGATTAAGAAATGACATTATTGTGAGTCATATTATTTTACTTATTCAACATGAATAAAATTATTGTGAGTCGAATTCAGTTTTTGATCTAATTATCCCTGAATAAAATAATATTACTTTATTTTATTATTATTTTATTATTTATTCATGGATAATTAGATCAAAAACTGAATTCGGAACCTGAAAATTCTATTTATTTATCGAAGTATTACTTTATCGAATATTAATTTATAGAGGTTCTACTGTATTTTGTTGAATTGAATACAAATCAGAAATGACATTTAAGGGTTTACTTTCGTAGTTAGTTGCCGATAAGCATATGATCCGGTAATTAGAAGACCTGCCAAATAAATAAAAACTCATGAAATGGTAAATATTGTGATGAGAAAGAAGAATGGAAGACGTTTTTTTTTTGGGGCGTAAATTAAATGGAAGAAGTTAATTAGCAGAGTCCAATAAATGGGAACCGCAAACATGTGTTGACCTTTCTAAGTGAAAAACAAGAGAAGAATATTAGATGATCGCTTGCCCACGATTATATATAGATAATTATATTTGTTTGGAAAGAACTACTCTCTGCATTTGTTTCATTTGAGTTTGTTATGTTTTTTAATTTTTGTACTAGTGTGGTTATATATATTGAGCACCGTTTACGAAACAGAATGGCCAAGACGAGTTCTTTAGGAATGAGACAACTATTTAGGATAGACTCTGGTAGTTCTATAGCATTGGTTTCAGCCGTGGTACAATAGTACAAATGGTAAAGTAAAACGCGAAATATTTGCAAAAAGTAAATTAGAAACGACTAACAATGACATAAAAAAAAAATTCTTCAAAAACAATGACATAAAAAATTGTTTTGTGGAAAAAATAGTTATAAATATAAAATATTTATAAATCACTGTGAACTACTTAGAAATTATTGTTACTAGGTATTGAAGCCCGGGCACGTGCGAGGTTATTTGCGACAATTTTTTGGTTGATTTTACTTATATTTGCTAATTTGATTATGATACCTTTGTGTTAATTTTTCATGGTTATGTTTTGAGTTAATCCAACCACTCACAAAAAAAAAAACCAATTTGTTTTAATTATATTTTATTCTATTAAGATGTCAATTCCACACTTATCTCATGTTGTCTCTTTCAAAAATTTAGCATGCTTTAAATTAAATATAAGTATACATATGACTCGACATTAGAATTTGTAAACATAGTGAATAATCGCATTTGCACTCAAAACATGGTATAAAATAATATATATAACTTTGTACATATATTTTGTTGCGGTAGCGTTTGAGCATGATTACCTAAATGGAGAGATAACTCCCCTATTATATATAAGATTAAAGTATTTACATACTCATGTCAAGGAATCATTGGTGCCCTTCAATGTCACACACACACAGAGTTAACCATCTTTTGTGTCTCTTTCAAAACTTGTACCATCTTCTCATGGAGCAACTTGATTTCTTTATTTGAATTTTGACTAACACAAGTTCTCACGGTCCAATCATAGTCTGATCCTTAGCTAGAATTACTTGTTTTCCAAGTTTTCAATCAACTTCTCTCCTTGCAACCACGTCATTGGTGTCAAAAATATCGTTGCTAGCCATGTTTAGAGCCATTTGAAACATTTCCATCACTCATCAGCACAAGATTCCTAGAACGACATCTCGAGAGAATATGCGATGAAGACAAGAACTTGTGTAGCCCTTATGTCTGACCCACATCTCGTAGAAAGATTTTTCTTTTTCTTTGTTTGGAAGTATATACGGGATTTCTTATATTGGTTGTCTTTTTCTTGGAGAAGAACTTTGCTAGAAACTATTTCTTGCAGTATTATGAAGTAGTGATGTATCGGATGGGATAAACTTACCCAAATGTGAAGCATCTCCTTCATCTTGACGGTTTTGATGCGTGGATTGGTCTAGACGCCTCAATGGATTTGTTTTTGTTTTCCATTATGTTAATCAAGCTTGCTTTATTTCCAAGTTATTGTTAGGGATTGGAGTTGGTTGAATTATGTTTCTTGTCCCATTGGTATTAGGATCATCAAACACTCCAATCTTGCTTGTGGATGCACGATTCGGGTGTAGGCTGGATCCGACACCGCACAAGGTGGAAGTGTTCTAAGACTGCAAGTACTAGCTAGATTCAGCAGGAATCAGTCGTGATACAACGCTTGGAAACATTCTCAAATAAAAATACATCTTGATTCTTAATTAGAGAAGGAATGTTTAAAGGAATATTATTGGCAAACAAGCCTTTACACATGTACGAAGACATCCTTGTTTCACGCATCACAAGGGAATTGAAAATAGAGGTGCAAACGAAAAAAGTGAACAGTAGAGCACACAAAGTAAAGGTACATGAGTTCAAAAGATGTGCAACGACCACAGAAAATTTTCTGAGGTGGATATTTTTAAATACGTTTCAGCAGAGTTGGGGGCATCAGTCACATAATGTTGCATTCTAGTTGTACACTCGGAAGCAGTCTCTGTGCCACGCTGCGTTGATTGCCTTGGCCCTGCCGAATTGTGTCTTTTAAGTCACGTATCTCTTGCCCATGTTTTGCTGCACTCTGTGTTAGTGCTTGCTCAACCTGAAAGCACCGATATAATATCAAATTAACTGCATGTAGTGAAAGAGTAATTTACCAATATAGATTTTATGAATACATATATACCGCATGTTGAATCAGGCCAATGGTGTGGTCATGCTCCATGCGTAACTTCTCTTTCATCACTGCTAAATCTGCTTCTGCAAGGTTCCTAGATTCAATCTCCCTTTCTTGTTCCCTAAGCTTATCAGTCTCTTCCTGAGAAACCGAAGATAATAGACATTTAAAACTTTAAACATGTGTTTGCATAAATTTATTAAATCTCTTACATGTATCTTAAGAAAATTATATATGAAGCGGATCTAGATCCGGGTAACTAGAGAGTATTATCTAAAAATATTGATACCTATATTTTCGATCGGTTTTCAGGTATTTTGTCCATCCCGAACCACGACTCAGTTTTTGTAAACATAACGAACAAACAAAAGCAATATGAACTAAAAACTAAAAAAGAACATACTTTTTTTTACCTTAAGTTTCTGGTGCATTTTGTCAGTATACGGCTTCCCATTATTTTGCTTTCCAACATCTGCGACAAGATCCAGAAGCTGCTTGAGTTGCTCAGCCTTCTTTACGTTGTCATCACTCCTGTTATTAAGCAGGACCTTTCGTCCACCACAGAGTCTGAGAACTCTCTGAAATTTCACAATTGATTGTATTAACAAATAGATAAATAAATGTGCNTGCAAAAAAAAAAAAAAAAAAAAAAAAAAAGCAGATCGTAGTGAAAGCAAGCAGACCCTCAAAAATTCAGGGCAATTATCACCCAAGTAAGCGTCCAATGTCAGTTCGTCCGCTTCCAACTCGTCACCGCCAGTGAACACAACAATGAAATAGTCAAGGATTTTACTCTCAAATATGCGCTGCAATGTATTAAGGGTCAACTCTTCCTCCTGTGAAATTCGACTCTTTGCAGATAGAACAAACAGCACAGCATGTATTCCTTCTTTAGCCATAGTTAAGCAATTGATGATTTCCTTGCTGAGAAATTCGGCGGACACCGACAAGTCGAACAAACCTGTATCACATACCATAAGTAAAGTCAGACTTTGATGAACTCAACGTCGGTATTAGCAACTGGCAAGGTTCTGTTACCTACGAAGTTACAGCTACAATAAAGGCTATATTTCTAAGGATATCGGTTTAGTTATTCCCTACTGTCAATGTTGGATTTGGTGTATGCTTTGGGAAAATGTTAAAATGAAGAGTGGTATGCAGAATCTGAATATTTAATGGATCGAAGCACATACCAGGAGTGTCAATGACATTGATTATGGGGCCATCTGGTATCGCAGCTCTATACATCTCACACTTCATGGTAACACCTGCTGCATTTTTTTTGGAGACGAACAGTTTCTGACCGAGGAGTGTATTCCCGGTGGCGCTTTTTCCATTGCCAGTTTTCCCTACCAGAACTAAGTTTGTTACAGACTCAGCTACGGATGGTAATTCCTGATCAGCCATATTCTGATCACCAGCGATTCTTTGCTAAGTTCCTGCACACACAAAAAATGTATTGACCAAACAGAAAATTTATGAAATGATACATATCGAAAAGTAGAACGAATAATGGAGGAAGTTAATAAGCAGAGTCTACCGAATAGAACTCACGAGCGTTTTTACGCTGAAGAACAAAAGAAGAATGAATGAACAAAGTTTATCGACGACATAATTCATGTTTAAATAGAAGATCGCACGCGGCACGTCCCACATTATGTATTGATTTATGTTTAGAAATAACTATTTGCCACTTGAAATCGGTTGTGTCTTTTGGGGCTAATGTGATTACTTTGCTTATTGATTTTATTATGTATATAACGTGGAACTGGAAACGGTAAACTAAACAAACAGGCCATGACAAATTCTTGAGGAGTGAGACGACTTTTGAGAGGATTGACTCATTATTTGTACTTTTCTAGTTAAAGTTATAATCTTGAGGTTTAACAATCGTATTATTATAGGTGGTTAGAATATTTTGTTCGAAGTCGCTTGTTAGTGCGAAATTTTTTAACAGTATTTGTAATTGTGGAATAGTTTTTTTCTGAGGTAAAACTGTGAATTAGTTTAGGGATCGGATTTGTCTTTAGGAACTAGGTGCATGAGATAAGATGGACTTGTGAAGAAAGAACAATCAAACAATGAAAAGTAGAGACGGATTCTATGAAGTTTATTGTATCCAAAGTGAAATTAATACATAGAGTAACAAGTACAAGTTTTCACTTCCTGGTATTTATACAAGAGTTAAAAAAGTGAAAGAATCGAGCTCCAAAGTATATATTTTTTTTTTAATGTCGATCTTCTTTGGTCCTGGGAACCTACTACTTGTGACAAGGACACATTAACTAACCTCTGTTCTGATTTTAACTTCGCGGATGGGGTCGAGCTTGCTTTGTCATAACCCGGTGAAAATCCTGAAAATTGAAAATGTTAGGCCCGGTTTCTGTTGTCTCTTTGTCACCTTCTTTATTACTTACAGGGCTTCGATTTCCCCATGTGGGGTTTTGAACAAGTACCTCATTGACACCAGTTTCTACCTACAACAACTTTTTCCCTAATTTCTTGTGGCAAATCCTGGGTTTAGCCGCAATTGCTCATAGTTCCGGAATTTCTATCCACACAAATGATTTATCGAGACGGACTGGTAATAATATCTTCCTGACCTAGGACATTATCTTTTACCACAAAACTTGGTTTTAGGGTTATTAGTATTCTTCTTGCTAAGGACAAATTCAGATGGACCACTTACTTCTTCTTCAACGTAAACGAGGCTTCAGTCGGATTTACCAAATGACGGCCTCTAGTCCTTATGTCGATCTTCTTGGTTCCTGGGAACCTACTAACTGTGACAAGGACACATTATTACACAGTATGATATGTAGATTTTACTTTGTCTCTTCTCTTTGGACCAGACGAGTTTTAATGCTTGCCTTTCATTCGATGCTATTGGAGCACATTTTGTTTGACAAAAAAAAAGAAGTTCTTAAATTCTGGGAAAATTTCATAAAAATATCTCAACTAAATTTCAAAAAACTTTTTAATACTCTAACTATTTTTGTGCCAGAACAATTCCCCAACTATTACGTTAGTCTATTTTAATACCTGAACTTTTTATACAGAACCCATTTAACATATTCGGTTTAACAGAAAGTTAATTTCTGTTATATTTCTATTTTTTTAATAATTAAATATCAATATCTAAATAAAAAGTTATATTAAATTTCAAAAAAATCCAAAAAAAATTCAAAAAACTCAAAAATTCAAAACAGTCATTAAAATAAAATTTGAGAATAATAATAATTTTTTTTTAGATATATTAATTAAATTGATATATCTTTGTAAAGAACCTAAATTTTTTAAAAATATCCTTTCAAAAGTTTTTAAAAAAAAATATTCGGTAAAAAAATTTAAATTATGAAAAATATTTTCAAATTTTAAATTAAAAATAATTTATTAGTTCATTTTTAAGTTTGGGAAAAAGAAAATTAAAATATCCAAAAAAATAAAAAAAAATTACTTCAAATTACTTTTGAAAAAACAACTATGTAAATATACATAAATATGAAAAGGTGAACAAGTTATGAAACATACTAATTTTGTATTTTGAAGTTATGAATTTTTTTAAGTTTTTTTAAAAGATTGAAAAAAAAAAATTGTAAATTTTCTGTAAAAAGCATACAATTATTTTTTATTTAAATTGTTATTTTCGATTTTTTGTATTTTCGGGGATATTTAAGTTTTTTTGGAATTTTTTGAAATTTAGTATAACTTTTTATTTAAATATTAATATTTAATTATTAAAAAAATAAAAAGATAACAGAAGTTAACTTTCTGTTAAACCGACTATGTTAAATGGGTTCGGTTTTAAATGTTCAGATATTAAAATAGACAAACAGAATAGTTGAGTTATTATTCTGAACACAAAAATAGTTGGAATATTAAAAAGCTTTTCGAAATTTAGCTGAAGTATTTTTATGGAATTCACTAAAGCAACCAGACCGTCAGAAATTCAGGGTAACCTTAACCGCAACAATAAAATAGTCAAGGATTTTACTCTCAAATATGCTCTGCAAGGCATTAAGTGTGGACTTTTCCTCTTGTGAAATCCGATTCGTTGCGGATAAAACAAATAGCACAACATGATTTCTTTGCTTAAAAATTTCGTCGGACACTAACAAGTCGAACAAGCCTGTATACCAGAATAATGTCAAACTTTGATTAATTACCATTGGTATTGGCAAGCCTCCATCATTTTACAATTGGAAAAATGAGTATTTCAAAGAAAGTTATGGCTATTTTTTATAGGTGAAAATAATTGCAATATATATGAATTAAATCATGTGGAATTAAAGGATTCCACCAAATTCCATTAAATTGTTACCAATTACAATGAAACAAAAATGAAGAATCATTCCACTTATCCCATTCATTAATTCCACATATGTAAAAAGGAATCTTATATATAATAGGAGAGTTATCTCTCTATCTAGAGTGTCCAAATCAGCAAACAAAGTATTAAATTGTATTTAAGATATGTATTTAATATATGTCTATTCAATTTTTTTTATATATTCATATAAAAAACATAAATAAAACTAAGAAAAAATATACAATTAATTAATAAATATAAAGTATGTGTAACTTAGTATTAAAAATTAGTAAAAATGGTAATATAGTTTAAAGAAAAGATAATTATATATTTTACACGAAATAGTATATAGTCACCTTAGTAATCAAAAATTTATTATGTTACTAACTTTTTTTGTACAAAGGTTTTATATTATTTTTTAAAATGTTATAATGTGTTTATGAGTTAAAAATATATAATATGATTTAGTTAACATAGTATAAAGTTAATGAGAAATGAGAAGCAGGAGCTTGAAAAATTTAAGGAATATGACATGTTTGTTTTAAAAATACAAAACTAAAATTTTATTAAAGAATTAATGTTATCATACTCACACACTACCACGAAAAAAACAAATACATATTTTGTATCATATTTCGAATCACCATGTTTAAGAATTCTTTTTTAATTCTAATACTTATTTATAGTCTAATGGATATGAACAAACGAAATATTTAAAACATGTTACATTTTCAGAAAGACAAATTTGAAGATGATGTACGAAAGTAACATCTTAATAAAAAAAAAAATTGATTATCTTTGGTGAGAATTGTTGGTTTAATTCAAAACATAACTAATAAACATAAAACAAAATTATCAATATACAAATCAACTGATAAAGAAGACACATTAAAATTGATGCAAACAACCCCGCGCAAGCGTGGGGGCTCCAATCCCTAGTAAGTTAAATAGGAGAGTCAACCAAATGGAAACTCGCATGCTTTCTTAACTGGAATTCAATTTTAGTAATACTATGAACGAGATGAATTAAGAAAAATGGGATATCATTGAATGGGATAGTAGCAGTTATATGAATAAATGCAGAGAAATATATATTTGATCATGAATGGTAACAATTTAAAGCGATTCAGTGAAATGAGTCGTAAGTTTGACTATTTTCATATTTTAGTATATATTTTTTTTAATTCAGTTTGTTCCATTCCTTTTATTCATGAACCTTTTTCATCCGGAATGCTTTTTAACTATATCCCATTTTATTCTCATTTATCCCAGTAGAATCACTGGAATGATATTTTTATTTTATTCCATTTAAATGGTAATTTTTCCATAGGATCTACGTGAATGAATCATTTCCACAAAATTTCATCCCACAAAACAGATATCCAGTTACAGCCACTGTGAGTGAAGAACAAAACAAGAATGAATGGGCACGTTAATAAATGAAACAATTCAAGTTTAAATAGAATATCACTTGCCCGAGATTATGTGATTGTCTTAGTTAGGAAACATCAATTGATTTCCATATATGTGGGGTTGAGTTTGTTTTATGTTTATTTTTGGTAGTGTGATTAATTTTCTTATTGATTTTAAATTGTACAGTATATAGTTATAATTTGGGACTGGAAAGTGGAAACAGTAAACGAAACAGAAAGGACAAGACGAGTTCTCGAGGATTGCAAGTCTGCAAGACAAGTTCTTAAGGACTACGATGACTTCTGAGGATTGACTTTGGCCTAAACAAAACGAAGGGAACAGAATCTTTTGTACTTTTTTGCTTTGTAGGAATTTCTCTACTTTTAATTTGTCAAGTTCTTATTGGAGACAATTTCAAGGCTTCTACTCGGAACTATTCTTTCAAGTTTTTTTTTTGAGCTATACACCCCTTGTGAGTTACTGCATTTGTAAGAATTCATGTTTTTAAGTAAATGTCTGAAATTTTGCCTTCTCTTCAAGATTCCCGATTTTAATTAGTACATCTTCCCGAAAATTTAAAAAAAAAAAAAAAGTTTGGACCTTCGATAAGTCGACTCTCTGATGGATTTTTAACACATTTATGCCATACACACGTACCAAAAGAGGTTTGGACTTTTGCTTAGCATTACGTCTTTAGCTGTAGAATTATGACTAAAGTTGATCTCACGGCTGAAACCTAGTCGGATATCCAGGTCGGACAAAACAGCGAGAATTAACGCAGTCAACCCCAAAAAGTCGTCTTGTCCTTTCTGGTTACTATACCGTTTCCAATTTCATATATTATAAGCAATCGAATTTAAAGTACTGCATTAATAACACTATATACGGTTGACATTCAGGGTTGACATTCAGAAAACAGAAAACACTATATATGTATATACTCAACTGGTATAAAAAATAAATAAAAGAAGAGAAGTTTCCATGTAAATCCCAAAATGTCTTGGTTGCTACATAATGCATATACAAACTTTCTTCCATTTAAACTTCGGTTACATTACTCTGCTAGAACATCAGTGAATCATGGCTTCTGGGTCCGAAGCAGTGAAAAACATTGTTCTGGTGGGGCGTGCAGGCAACGGAAAAAGTGCCACCGGGAACTCAATCATTAGAAGACCAATATTCGCATCAGGTAACCAAGCAACAGGTGTTACTATGACATGTCAGACGTTTAGAACTGTTGCGCCAGGTGGCTCCATAATCAATGTGATTGACACTCCTGGTATGTTTTTGCTCCCCTGACACTCTTTGAACGAAACCTAATGATTATCTTATTTAAACATAGTTTTGAGCTTATATAACGATTCGAATCAGGTATTTTAAATCACCACATATTTATAATATAATTGAGTGTTGTGTTAGGAATATGAATCGAAAGTTTGATGGGATCTGGAGTAGTTTATAAAGGATATATATGGGTCAATCTATCCATTTTCAATTGATTTTAAGTTGAGATCTCATGACACTTAACATGGTATCAGAGTTGTTAACTCTAAGATGTTGGTCCAAATAGGGTTTATTGTCAATCCCAGAGTGAATTCGGCTCATGATGGGCCGGAAGACAGGGAAGAGCCATCAAAGATGTGTTAGTAATCACATATTGGAAGTTTGATAAGACTTAGAGTAGTATAAGGGATCAACTAATTGCTAATATAGGTTTTAATTTGAAATTTTTAAAAAGTTATCTATCCATGAAATAATATGTTCATGCTGGTTTGCTCTCAGGTCTGTTCGATTTGATAACGAAACCGGACGTCATCAGTAAGGAAATTGTTAGATGCCTTGCTCTGGCAGAAGAAGGACTACATGCAGTGGTGCTGGTTCTATCTGTGAGAACTCGGATTACGAAAGAGGAAGAGGACTCTCTTTGCATGCTTCAGATCCTCTTTGGTGCTAAAATCCTTGACTATTTGATCGTTGTATTCACCGGTGGTGATGAACTGGTTAGTGATAACCAAACGTTGGAATCGTATTTGTCCGAGTGCCCTGAGTTTCTGAAGGTCGGCGATTCCATATTGTATTAAAACTTTTGGATTACTAGCTCGCATGCAACATATGTTTATGTCTATTAATCTATTTACTTTGAACTGGTTTGTGCAAGTTCAGAACATCTTCAGCCTGTGTGGCCACAGAAAGGTTTTGTTTTATAACAAGACTAAGGATGAAGACCAGATGAATAGGCAAATCCAGGAGCTTCTCGACCATGTTGCAGCTATTGGAAGAAGAAATGGTGGGATACCGTTTACGGAACGGATGCACCGTCAGATAAAGGTGAGACTCTTTTGAAAAGCCTCCCAGCTGCACCACTCTGTTAGAATATATGTTGATTGTGAATATGTGGTTTCTCAGGAAGAGACCATAAGGCTTAGGACAGAGGAAAAAGAAGCTGAAGCTAAGTTTTTAGCAACAGAGATAGAACAAGTGAAGAAGAAGTTAAATGAGGAGCACGAGCATAAGATGAGAGAAATGGCAAAGACGGTAACTATATTTTTTTCATTGACTTGATTAGGCTCTCATTTTGACAGATACGATGTGGCCATATGTACGAAATCAATCAATGGGTCATAGAGGCTTGAGATTCTCTTGCCGTATTCAGGTTCCAAGTCAGTGAGAATTGATTTAACTCATAATATAATGTGTTCTTGTGGTCTCTCAGATGGAGGATGTAATAAGACATTCTTGGGAGGAACAGCAGAGAATGATCCGTGTAATCGAATACCTGGGGCCAAGGAAAACATGTAACATCATGTAATTGGTGTACCCAATCCAGCGAATAGAGATCGCTGAAGACATAGTCAAGGTCTCTATGTTCGTGCACTTCACCTGTTTTCTTATTACATTTGTATGTGTGCTTTGTTGTTTTTTGTTTTCGTTTGCATTCCCCGATATGATTTCCTAACAACGATCCACACAAGTGTTGTGCCCAAAAACTTTGTAATTAAAGCTTACCTTATTCATACTTTACAAAATTAATATGTTTTTGAAATCGGATCTTTGGTTGAATTATAATTTTATGATTTTTAAGATCATTTATTTTTGGGCTTATTTAATGGATTGCCAAATTGTACATGTCGTGAAATTCAGAAATTTGGCAAAGACACAAAATCATAATTAATTAAGAGAGTTTTTTTTCTTTGAAATATTTAAAAATTTTAGAGTGTCCATGTCAGAAAAAAAAAAAAAAAATCAATAAATCAAAATTAATGATTCAATTAATACATATAGGAGGGTGTATTGAAAGTGGAATTTGGAGTGATTTAAGGTAATTTGTATTAAAATAACAAATCCAGTGTTATTCAAACTTGAATTCTAAAATCTCTTTTAAAATCCAGTGTTATTGAACTTGTGATTTTAAAATCCACTTTCAAATCCACTGTTATTGAAAATATTTTTAAAAGTGGATTTTAAAAGAATAATTGATTTTAGGTTGATTTGGGGGGGATTTCTTTGTTAAAAACAAGAGACTTCAAATCACTTGGTTTTAGGTGGGATTTTAGAATACTTTAATTAAAATCACTTGATATTCTATGATTCACTCAAAATCATCTAAAAACTCCCTAAAAATCAAATCACCTTAAAACACTCCAAATTCCACTTTCAATACACCCCCCATACTTTCCTAATATCATTGAAATACGTATATGTGTAACATCCATAACCCAAAGATTTGAGAATTTTGTGTGGTGTCGAGCGATACTATGGGCTGGTGTCGGTCCGAATTGTGAATTTTCGGTTTAATTTAATTCGTTGGTTTAGTCTGGTTAAAATAAGAAAACCCTATTTCTCAAGATAAAAGAAGTGCAACCGTATTTTGAGCACAATTTTCGAGGTGAATAGTGAAAGAAAAGGAGAAAAGAGTTTTTGGGTGATTTCTGGAGTTTTGGGACATTAGCACTGTTTATCGGAATACTGTTCATCGATCGCACTGTTCATCATCTCTTTTTTTTTTCCTTCTAATTATTTGTCGAGGTCTGTGCATGAGCGTAGGCTCGCAAAATCTAGATCTGTGGAATTGGTTCGATTATTGGTTGAGTTCATGATGTTTTCGTGGTTGTTTATGTGTGGAAAGTGTGCTATAATCGTGTTTGATTGAGTTTATAGTGTCTGATTGTGTTATTGGATGTTTATGTGCTGTTAATCGTGTTTGAATTTTGATTTGCGAGATAGGGTATCGGTCGACACCGATGGTCTGACTTCGGTTTGGGTTGGTTTAATTTGGTTATTAGAATTGATTAATTGTATTTCGGTTAAATAGAATTAATTGGTTTAATATTGGTTTAATTTAATTAAGTGGCTTAATTAAATTAATTGGTTAATTGTTGGTCTAATTAAATTAATTGGTTCATTGTTGGTTTAATTTAATTAAATGGTCTAATTAAATTAATTTGTTCATTGTTGTTTAATGTTGGTTTAATTTAATTAATTTGTTCATTGTTGATTTAATTTAATTAAGTGGTTTAATTTTTTAATGGTGGAAATAATTAATTAATGGAAAAATAATTATGGTAATTATTTAAGTGCTTTAAAATATTTTTGGTAATTTTATGAGTGATGGAAAATTATTATTTAATTGTGGAGATTATTTAATAATTAAGAAAAGTATTTTAATAATTTTGGGAATTATTAATAATGTAGAAATATCTGAAAAATTGCGTAATTGGCCTGTAGGCCGGGTGATCGCCTCACTCACTATTTATGAAATACTTATCCATCTCTTTCGTAATATGATGCAGGTAAAAGAAAAGTGTGATTGCGGAATCAAGGCTGAAGAAGATGATGATATAATGTTTTATTTATTTGAGTTTGTTTTGTTGAATTGTTAGCGAACTTGATGTTTAGGTTGTTAGTTTTTAATATTTCTGAAATTGAATATTGTTGATTGAATTAAATTAATTATTTATTGATTTGTTTATTTGAGAACTTCTGCATTGTTTTGGTATTTGTGATAGCTGTTGAGAATTAATATTTATGAGAATATTAATTCGGGCTATTTAATTATTTTTAAAAAAAAAATTTGGTTTTTTCATTTTGGTATGAGAGCCTATACGGTTTTAGGATTGGTAGTATTACTGTATTAGGTGAACTGAGACTATGTGTTTAATTGATAATGTATGCATTAGTCAGATAGTAGTATTAATATCATCCTCTTCTGGCATTCAAAAACATTCCGCACTGAGATGTTATAGTTTGCTTATCTAATGTACTTTGAGAATACAGTGAGTTGGATGCATGTACTAGATGTCTTGGTGTTTGAGGTTGTGTTAGTTTCGTTGCCATGGTGGCAGAGCAGTTGGCCGTGGAGGCCGGGGTCGTGGTCGTGGAGCAGCGCCTGAGTCGGGAGCGAGTGGTACGCTTAGTGTGGCGTTTGCGTTAGTGGCTCATTCAGTGAATGTGGCGAATGAGGCCAGTTTGGGTGCCAGTAGAGGCGCGAGAGTTGGGGCTGCCCCGGGTGCGGATGCTGCTCCAGCTCAGGGTCGTGGCGACCTTGTTGTGGGTTTACTGACGTAGTTGTTGGCACGTTCTCCGCCAGTAATTCCAAAGAAGGCTTTGGGTGCACTTCCAGTGGCTAGAGTGCAGCAGGATGCAGTTCTGGACAGCAGTGGGCTGCAGTTTTTGGGCAACATGATGCTGCAGTTTGTTGGGGGACAGTCGGGGGCTGCAGTTGGTGAACGTTCGCTTATCTAGTGATGATGAGGCAGATGCAGAGTTTTGTTATGTTCTTCTGCGAGGGCAGAGTTAGGCCTGAGGAGGCCGTTGAGTGGCGTTTTAGACTGGGGTGAAATTTCCGGTCTATCAGATGTCATGCAGAGTATCGGGTGAAGCTAGCTGTGCATTATACTGGTGGAGATGCACATTGTGGTGGTGAGCCATTGAGGCTCGGAGGGTAGTGTAAACTTGGGTCGAATTTCTAGGGGAGTTCAACGCCAAGTACTTCCCTCATGATGCTCGAGATCGTCTCTAGTTGAGGTTTTTGGGCACTACCTCGGGGAGAGAGTTCAGTGCGGGAGTATGACAGGGAGTTCATCAGACTCGTGGTTCATATTGTGCATGTCTTGGAGGACGAGCGGGCTCTTGTGTATAGGTTCTTGCATTGACTTTGGTTAAGTATCAGGACTCAGTGCAGATCAGGTTTCTAGAGGCGGCCAAAGTGGTCATAGTGGTTGTTAGGGCTGGGGAAGCTCAGTGCATCTTGTGGCGAGATAAAAGGTCATAGGATGGGATAATTGATTAGGAGGATCCATAGATAAATCAAGATGCTTAGTCAATCACAAATAGTCCTAATCCTTAGGCATATAATTCATTTAGCTAGATTAATCCATTCTCATAGCATTAAGCCATTTGTTAATTACAAATTCAAAGATAATCATCATTAGTGAATTCATAACCAACAAGCATTATAAAACAATTCAATAAAGCCAATAAACACCATAGACAATCACTCTCATGAGCTAGGCATGTGAATCCTTTAAATGGTTGGGTCAAGCATTTCATCAAACACTTGTGGTGCATGAAATGCCTAAGATCTAAAATCAACTCTATCAAGAAGATTTAGCATTAAGACCACCAAATAAAGAAGGATTAATGAAAGAAATACACTCTAAGCATCCTAGAGATCGATATTGATGTTCGAACAAACACAGAAAAAGTTAAATCCTAGGAAGAGAGTTCAATAAGCAAGATTAACCCACTTTCATGGTGAAAATCACAAAGCAAGAATCGATCCAAGGACCTAACCATCGTTAGCGGAATCGATTCAAGCCAGAATTAAGAAACAACTCTCATAGACCGAGAAGCTCTCTAAACAACCACCATCGTAGGTTAGACAAGCAAATCTCCTTGTTGGTTTGGTCCAACAATTTCCAAACACTTTTGATGTAGGAAATGTCTAAGATCATGATCTAATTGATCAAGAGAGACCTAGCATTAAGAAAACCCAACAAGGAAGGATTATAGGAAGAATTTAAGCATTTAAACATGAAAATCGAACTCAACAACCCCTAATCTATCACATCCTAAAAGACCCAAAAAATTACTCACTAATCATGTCTAGAACACCAAATCCCATGAGGGAAAGGGCCCTAAACATGATTAGTAAGATGGAGATGAAGAATATACGAAGAAAGTGCAAAACTTTATTTAAAACAAAATTGGATTCTCCCCAATTGGGAAGAACCCTAAAAGAGATGTTTTTGTTGTTGCCACCAAGAGAAATTACAAGATATGCCTAAACAATTAGGTCTTTAATGTATTTATAGTGGGAGACTCCAAAACTCTTGGTCAACTCATTTAATTTGAGTATTTCTCCTTTCCAAGTTTGTTTAAGCTCCCTGGATCTGATTTATGCTCGTTTTGGTACAGCTGGGGCTAGGTCAAGGCTTGGTCAACTTGCTCCTCTGTTTCAGCGCGGAGGCAATCAGGTTCTCATCCTGTTTGATATCTTGATTGCGTCCCATTCTTCAGTCTTCCAACTCTGTGAATCCCGTTTCTCCCCTTTTTGCACCCAAGAGCATCAGAATACAACTCCAAATGTGCAATGTATGCAATACAGGTCCTAAATGCTATAAGTATATATGTACATTGGGAGATATGTGAGCTTAAATGCACGTAAAGTAATCTAAAAAAATGTAAGTATGCATGAAAATCTATGCATAAATTATGTAAAATGCAATGACATCATTGTATCTGAGGACTGAGGATTTGAGACAGGAGTTACTGAGAGGGGCTCATGCGAGCAAGTTTCTCGAGTCATCCGGGAGCGACCAAGATGTATTGTGGTCTCAAGCAGTATTATCACAGGGAGTATTATCATGGGGTCGGGATGAAGACAGATGTGGTTGATTGGGTTGCGAGGTGCAACACGTGCTCGTTGGTCAAGGTAGGGTATCCGGTTCCAGGTGGACTGCCGATCCTATCTGGGTGTTTGTGGATCGGTTGACCAAGTTAGCACTTTTTCTGGCCATTAAGAAGACAGTTGGAGCGGCTGTTTTAGGCTAGGAAATTTTTGTTGTAGATTGTAAGGCTGCATGGAGTGGCAGCCAGTATTATGTCGGACAGAGGTCCGAGATTCGTCTTAGAGTTTTGGAGGGTGTTTCAGACAGACGGACAGTCAGAGAGGACTATACGGACGTTGGAGGTTTTGCTGAGGATGTAAGTGTTGGTTTGGGGTGGTCATTGGGCTGACCAATTGTGTTTGGCAGAGTTTGTCTACAACAACCGTGTTCAGGCAAGTTGTTGTCATGGCTCCTTTTGAGGCTATATATGAGAGGCCATGTAGGACGTCTGTATGTTGGACCCAAGTGGGGGAGCACAGCATTTGTGGAGCTATTTCTGTTCAGGAAATGACGGAGAAGGTCCGTGTTTTGAGACTGAACATGAAGGAAGCTCAGGATAGGTAGAAGAGTTACGCTGATAGGCGTAGGCGAGAGTTTGTGTTTGAGGTTGGAGATCGTGTGTATCTCCAGACGGCCATGTGGAGAGGTCCTAACAGATCCATAGCAGATAACAAGTGGAGTGTGTGGTTTATGGGTCCGTTCCCGGTGGTGGAGCGAGCTGGACCAGTGGCGTATCGGATGGACTTGCCTCCGATTATGAGAACTTTTCACCAAGGTGTTGTTTGCATATGTTATGCAAGGTGTATCTCTGATTGGCTGTGCATGTTCTTGTTTGATGTTGTTTGCATATGTTATGCAAGGTGTATCTCTGATTGGCTGTGCATGTTCTTGTTTGATTGTTGTGCGGACAGTCTAGAGGTTAAAGCATCATTTTCGTAACATCTGTAAACCAACGCCCTGGTTAGTTGCGGTTATCCGAAATCGATTGCGGTTTAATTCGATTTTTGATGGTTTCGGCGGTTCCGGTGAGGATTCTCGAGAGGGGAGTCAAGGTTCTGCGGAACAAGAAGGTGTCGTTGCTGAAATTCTTGTGGCACTATAGTGGTACAGAGGAGACAGAGGATTCTCGAGAGGGGAGTCGGCATATTGTCGCACGCGATCGAGGCGGCTATGTCTAGCATGCATCGGGGGTGTTGCAGGTGCTGTATTGAAAGAGATTGGAGTTCCTTTGGTTAAGACACCTGAGCTCTATTGTGATAATCTATATGCAGTTTACTTGACAGCGAATCCTACGTTTCATGCTCAATCCAAGCATTTTGAGAATCACTTTCACTATGTTAGGGAGCGAGTAGCACTTGGACTCCTTGAGTTCATCATATTCCCTCTCATCTGTAGATAGCAGACATATTCAGTAAGTCTCCTCCTGCTGCAGCTTTCACTTCTCTGCGCTACAAACTTGGTGTGGATGTCCCTTCTGCTCCAAGTTTGAGAGAGGGCTAATAAACCCGAGGACCTATAGCAAGTTGCATCTGAGCTGAAGCAAAACAACAGTGCAGCTTCAGTAGAGACGTCAGCCCAAGTCCAGCAGCAAATGAAGCCCACGATGAAACTGGAGTCAAGTCAGCTTGAGCCCATGGTCTAATTCTGCAAAAGAGGAAAAGAAAATATCAGATAAGGCTAAGGAAGGTGCAAGAAAATTGCATAAAGGAGATTGTACGGCTAAAGCAATAACGACACATAACAAATATGACATCCTGACAATGATTAGAGAGGATCAAATCAATTAGGTTAAGAGTGTCTCGCATAAGCTCTCTTGTATAAATAGAGATACTTATCCTTGTAAAACGTTAAGCTTGATAAATAAAAAATCAAGACATTTTCAGCTCAAAATCTCTGTTTTCCTAAATCTCTACATGCAAGACAAGTTCTTAAGGACTATGATGACTTCTGAGGATTGATTTTGGCCTAAACAAAACGAAGGGAACATAATCTTTTGTACCTTTTTGCTTTGCAGGAATTTCTCTACTTTTAATCTGTCAAGTTCATATTGGAGACAATTTCAAGGCTTCTAACTCGGAATTATTCTTTAAAGTTTTTTTCGAGCTATACAACCCTTGTGAGTTACTGCATTTGTAAGAATTCATGTTTTTACGTAAATGTCTGAAATTTTGCCTTCTCCTCAAGATTCTCGATTTTAATTAGTACATCTTCCCCAAAATAAAATAAAAAAATAAAAAAATTTCCTCAAGAAAACAGTGAAAAGTTGGACCTTCGATAAGTCGACTCTCTGATGAAAAGTTGGACCTTTAATATCCACTTACCAAAAGAGGTTTGGACTTTTGCTTAGCATTACGTCTTTAGCCGTAGAATTATGACTAAAGTTGATCTCACGGTTGAAACCTAGTTGGATATCCAGGTCGGACAAAACAGCGAGAATTAACGGAGTCAACCCCAAAAAGTCGTCTTGTCCTTTCTGGTTACTATACCGTTTCCAGTTTCATATATTATAAGCAATCGAATTTAAAGTACTGCATTAATAACACTATATACGGTTGACATTCAGAAAACAGAAAACACTATGTATATACTCAACTGGTACAAAAAATAAATAAAAGAAGAGAAGTTTCCATGTAAATCCCAAAATGCCTTCGTTGCTACATAATGTATACAAACTTTTTCTTCCATTTAAACTTCGGCTACCTTACTCTGCTCCGGAAGTATTAATCAAGAAAGGTTAAGAAAGCTCGTGAGTTTCCTTATTGTGCTAATTTTTCGATATCTCACGTCGCTCATATGATTGAATAAAATATAGATTTCACATACTGTAGGCTTTCACGGGTAAATAAATATCCAAGGCTTCTTTTCTTTTCTGTTAGAACATCAGTGAATCATGGCTTCTGGGTCCGAAGCAGTGAAAAACATTGTTCTGGTGGGGCGTGCAGGCAACGGAAAAAGTGCCACCGGGAACTCAATCATTAGAAGACCAATATTCACATCAGGTAGCCAAGCAACAGGTGTTACTATGACATGTCAGACCTTTAGAACTGTGGCACCAGGTGGCTCCATAATCAATGTGATTGACACTCCTGGTATGTTTTTGCTCCCCTGACACTCTTTGAACGAAACCTAGTGATTGTCTTATTTAAACATAGTTTTGAGCTTATATAACGATTCGAATCAGATATTTTAAACCACTACATATTTATAATATAATTGAGTGTTGTGTTAGGAATATGAATCGAAAGTTTGATGCGATCTGGAGTAATTTATAAAGGATATGGGTCAATCTATCCATTTTCAATTGATAAGTTATAATCTCATGACACTTAACAT
The DNA here is from genome assembly GCA_900406535.1 of Noccaea bulbosa. NCBI lineage: Eukaryota > Viridiplantae > Streptophyta > Magnoliopsida > Brassicales > Brassicaceae > Noccaea > Noccaea bulbosa. The sequence continues at coordinate 2,138 of OVBJ01001011.1, read as the reverse complement.
GGTATGAGAGTCCGTTAACTCTAGTATGTTGGTCCAAATAGGGTTTATTGTCGATCCTAGAGTGAATTCGGCTCATGAAGAGCCATCATTTCAAAAACAAGTGTTAGTAATCACACACTGGAAGTTTGATAAGACCTAGAGTAGTATAAGGGACATCCCCGGATCAACTAATTGCTAATATAGGCTTCAATTTGAAAATTTAAAAATGGTATTTATCCATGAAATAATATGTTCACGCTGGTTTGCTCTCAGGTTTGTTTGATTTGATAACAAGACCAGATGTCATCAGTAAGGAAATCGTTAGATGCCTTGCTCTGGCGGAAGAAGGACTACATGCAGTGGTGCTGGTTCTATCTGTGAGAACTCGGATTACGAAAGAGGAAGAGGACTCTCTTTGCACGCTTCAGATCCTCTTTGGTGCTAAAATCCTTGACTATTTGATCGTTATATTCACCGGTGGTGACGAGTTGGATAGTAATAACCAGACGTTGGAATCTTATTTGTCCGAGTGCCCTGAGTTTCTGAAGGTCGGCGACTCCATATTGTATTAAAACTTGATTCACATCACACGCAACATATGTTTCTGTCCGTTAATCTATTTACTTTGAATTGGTTTGTGCAATTTTCAGAATATCTTCACCCTATGTGGCCATAGAAAGGTTTTATTTTATAACAGGACTAAGGATGAAGACCAACAGAATAAGCAAATCCAGCAGCTTCTCGATCATGTTGCAGCTATTGAAAGGAGAAATGGTGGGATACCATTTACGGAAAAGATGCACCGTCAGATAAAGGTGAGACTAAGCCTCTACCAGCTGCATTTCTCTCTTAGAATATGTGTTGATTTTGAGACTAAGCCTCCCAGATGCGTTTTTCAGGAAGAGACTATGAGACTCAGAAAAGAGGAAAAAGAAGCAGAAGCTAGGTATCGAGCAACAGAGATAGAACATGTGAAGATGAGGTTAATGGAGGAGCATGAGCGTAAAATGAACGAAATGGCAACCATGGTAACGATATTTTTTCGTTGACTTGACTAGGCTCCTTTAGGAAATCAATCAATGTGACTAGTAGAGTCCTACCATAAGGAGGCAAGAGTGGCATTTTAACATATAAAAATCATGTGTTCTTGTGATCTCTCAGATGGAGGACGTAATAAGAGATGCTTGGGAGAACCACCAGAGAATGCTGCGTGTAATTGAAAACATGGGGTCAAGGAAAATGTGCAACATCATGTAATCGGTGTACCCAATCCAGCAAATAACTAAAGATCTCTGAAGACATATAGGTCTCTGTTCGTGCACTTCACGTGTTTTTATTATTATATTTTTTATGNGGTTTTTTTTTTTTTTTTTTTTTTTTTTTTTTGTTTTTGCATTCCCCGATATGATTTCCTAACAATCCACACAAGTGTTGTGCCCATAAACTTTGTAATTAAAGCGTACCATATACATACTTTACAAAATTAATTTGTTTATGAAATCTGATATTTGGTTGAATTCTATATAATTTATAATTTTATCATTTTGAAGATCATTTATTTTTGGGCTTATTTAATGGATTGCCAAATTGTGTCGTCAAATTGGCAAACACAAAAGTGGCAAAATCATTATAAATCAAGAGAGTTTTTCTCATTATAGTTTGGATTATGTAACAGTTGTATGCCATGTAAATATTAATTCTCATTATGTTATATATTGTATGTAGATTTAAGATTTCTACCATAGCTTTGGATCTATCAACCATCTTTTATTTTACTCCATTTTTGCTAATAAACAAAAAAAAAAAGAATTGTTTATTTGATAATCAGGAATTCAATCTTAATTAATGAACATAACTTGCATTTTTGTTTACGTTCATTATCTATATTATCTATACTATTAAAAGAGATNTTCCATAACTGACGGGAAGATCTTCAACATTAATGATTTTAACACAAATTAAGCCTGCAAAGATACATATAAGATATTGAGTTAATGATAGATCATAAACTTCTCCCCTGTAATCAAAATAGAGAATATGCTACATTAATCCAAGAACGAAGAACCTTTTTTTTTTTTTTTTTTTTAATCAAAAGAAAGGAATCAAGGTAATCACTTAAAATCATCAATGTTGAACTATTAAAAGAGAAACACTTCCTG